>JBBPLN010000746.1:0-14098 GCA_038089815.1 Sutorius eximius
GCACAACCGGAACAGAGAAAGCCCGTAGAGTGCTGGTAATCTAGAAATACAAGATGGTAGGACAAACAACGAGCAGAATACCTTTACATCGATAGCAGTCATCTTTTCGTTGACCCGAATCCTCCAAAGCCCATGACAGCAGCCATTTCAACGTCAATTTCGGCGGTGGATTCTTTTGCAAGAAGTATTCGTGCTTGCTCTTTCAGTGCCTGTTTTTCTGCTTTCTTCTCTTCACGCCGTGCGATCTCCTGGGCCTTGACTTCCGCTAGCCGTTTGTCAAAGTCGAACGATTTCGCGGCGGATGCTTCTTTGGTCCTTTCCCGCAAGAGAGCTATCCGAGCGCGTACCTGCTCTACCGTTGAGCGCTCCACGCGAGTTGTTTGGCCCAATTTCCGAAGGTCTGGGTGATACCATTGGCTTTCCCCCAAAGACATGCAAGAGAAGCAAACTCACGAGATCTGCCGTTGACGTGGTCTAGATATCCGGTAGTATCCTTGTACGTCCGATTACACGTCTCACAATAGAATCCAGGTTGGCCAGGACCGCGACCTCCCGGATTTTGCACGACCATCGTCTTACCGAGGTTCTTGTCGAGCTCGAGCGGGCCCTCACGGCGCTTCATGAGCTCCGTAGGCTTAGGGAGGTCCTCCTTCCGCCCTTTTCTGGGTGCTTTACCTGTCGCGCGGGGTGAGAGGTATAGTAGGGACATTGGATACGGACACTTGACGCACCCTGCTTCATACGCTCTTCATTCTCCTGCATACGTTGTCTTTCTTCATCGTCTTTCTTCCGCGCACGTTCTGCGTATTCTTCCTTGTCCCATTTCTTCCTGAAGTCTGTGTCCCCTGCCTTTCCGGCGTATGCCCCAGATTTGTCCGCCATAGGTGATCGTGATAAACAGGCTGAGCACAGCCACAGCGCTCAGTCTTCGGTCGAGCGTAGGTAAGCGGCAAGCATCTCTCGTCTCACCTCGCCCCAGCTCGCTCGTCGCCGCACCACCGGTCATCTGAGCACAACGCCCAACTCGTCCCCCGCCACCCCAACCCCCGCCCAGCGGGAAAACGACGCACCCCCACCCCCACCCGGCACAACCCGCACCTGGCCACGCCAACGACGACAAGAAGAAGCCAAGAACCAATGACTTCACCGCAGGGCGCCCGCCGCCCAACGTCATCGCGCACCGCCTGTCTCAGTGTGCCATTCAGAGAATAGATACTTTCGAATCCGTCGAAACGTGGTACTTCACCATCGAAGGTTGCAACAACGCTGCCAGGTCACAGAGAACACAAGCACACGATGAATTCAGCATCTCCAGCTCGAACGACATTTTCGCCCTCAGACCGGTAGCAGCTGCCAAAGCTTCCCAGCGCGCACGTGCGGACAATGACCTGACGCCTGCCGAATTTATGCAGGTCTGGGTATCATTCATCTACCATATTAGCGCTGCCAACTGGCCGGCAAAGCACACTGACGCACTCTCAATGCTTTTCTGGCACCTCGAGACCCACCCAATGCGTGGGCCGCCGTCAAATGGCACAATGACCTGAGAAACGATGGCGCCGGAGTTTTCGACATCTCGGTCATCAACGAATCGCTCCTGAGCAACATCATATCCGAGGTAAGCAATCCGGCAAGCCAGTGACTGGCAAACAGCTCGCGACGAATGCCAGTGACGCCCAATCCACTGCTGCACCCCGTCTCGCCCCACCCTTTCAGGCCCACCCCCACCTGGCCCAATCCCTGCCTCGCACGCGTTCCGACGGCCGTGGCACACGCCCCGTCGTCGAACTCGTGACGAATACCGGCAAGGCCCAATCCACTGCCGCACCCCGTCTCGCCCCACCTTTTCATGCCCAACCCCACGGGGCCCAATCCCTGCCTCGCGCACGATCCGACGGCCGTCGCCCGTCGCACATGCCCCGTCGTCGAACTCGCGACGAATGCCAGTGACGCCCAATCCATTGCCGCACCCTGCCTCGCATGCGTTCCGACGGCCGTGGCACATGCCCCGTCGTCGAACTCGTAACGAATGCCGGTGATGCCCAATCCACCGCCGCACCCGCACCCCGCACACGCTGCTTCCGCACGTCCACTCCACACCTGAAATCCAGGTTAGAGGCGCTGGTAGAGTCAAACCTGGCATCCCCTCCGCGCTCTAGGCATGCACGCCAACTGTTTAGCATGTGAACAGAGGGCACAACCTCGCGGCGCCCCTCCTCCCCCTCAAGATCCCCATCCCGTCGGTTTCGGCCCCCCGCCTCGCTGCCCGCATACACCCCCACTACGCCAGTGCAGCCCGCCACCAGCAGCCTTTCCCACTCAGCATGCCCCGTCTGTGTTGGGAGGCACCCACACAAGATCCACGAAGGCAACAGCCTCAAGTGGTGAGACGGCGATGAAGCTCACGCCGGGCGCACAACGGAGGGACGACTCATTGACCCCGCCGGAACCACGTTATGCATGGACTGGCAGAAACCAAGCGGGTACTCACTGCCTCACTGGTCAGCTAAGCACGACTGCTCCAGCTGCGGAAGCCCCAAGCGCGGCACCCAGTCAAGCACGGCGCTCAGACAGGCCCCCAGGCTCAGAGGTGACTGGGCGCTAACGCCTTATAAACCGGAGGCATGGCTCTCCGCCCTTGTAAATCGATACCCGCACCTTGCCGACAGTTTTAAAGCATGGGTTCTCGGCCGGCCTACCCCCTTGCATAGTACATCCACTCCCCTTAACAACCCGTCCATAAAGGATTACCAGTCCGTCTTTAATGACATCGTAGATAAAGAATTTACCAAAGGGTGATACCTAGGCTTCTCCCGAGTCGACATAGAATCTATCTTGGGTCATTTCCAGATGCCGGACTGACACGCCGGTTTTGGTCATCGGAGACTTCCGCAGTCCCCAGGGGGACAACCAAAAACGGCTGGTACCGAGGCTAAAGATTTCCGTGTTCACAGTACACCCTAAGATATACAACCCAGACACCCACCGACAACAATAACAAAAAAAAGAAAGGAAAACAACCCGGACCGAATGGCAACAACAAGCCCGACAAAACACCCGCAAAGGAACCGAAACAAGGCGAAAGAGCGTAACGTAACAAACGTGAGTGGTAAGTTTCAAATTCAGAAATGTATGTAACGTGTATGAGGGTATTAAACGACCCGCGCTGGTACTGTACATGGAGATGTCATCATAATGCCCGGAAGAGAGGGGTAAGCGTGCATAGGTGCATGAGTGGAGCTACGCGCCGGTAGCCAGGTGCAGCGGAAGTGTCGGCGTACAGGTCTTGTGCGAGGTGATTGATGATTGATGGAGCGGCCCGTCGTGGCAGGTGGATCTGTCGCATCCGACACGAGATCTTGTATCACCGGTCGCGAGGGGATGAACGTGGCGACGGGGTACTCCTCCTCGAGAGGGCGTCACAGACTGAAAGTATGTTGAGACACGGCGCTCACTCGTAGATTCCGAACCCACGTCTCCCCCGATCCCGCCATTCAATGGCGCGCGCCGCCCACTCCGCCATGTCGGCCTCGCGTTCGGTGTCCATGTTCATCCACGGATGGGCCTGTAACATCCACTCAGTACACACATTTAAAGATCACATGGAGGATACTCGCAAGCAGCTCGGGATATGTCGCTCGCTCATCCGCGTTTTTGATCAGGCATCGCCTTATCCAGTCACGTGCCTCAGTGGACCACTTCCTCCCAAGTGATCGTCCGTCGCCACTGTCGCTCATGTCTATAGTCAGCGCGCCATCAGTAACTTCATCGGGGGGGCCGTCGTCATCCGGAAGCCCGGGTGCTTCGCCGTCGACGATGGCACTGAGCTGCGCGAAAACGTTTTCATATGTTTCAGGGGGGTATGGGTACCTGAAAGATCTAAGAGAGTGCAACATGGCGAGGCAAAACAACAACTCACTTTCCCCTAGCAATTTCCACGATAGAAAGACCAAGGGACCACACATCAGCGCTGACGGTATATGAAGTAAAGGCGTCGTCCAGATTTGACGAAGAGGGCGAGGATCCCTTTATCCGCTCGGGCTGTAATTGCAGAGCCAAATATGGGATTAATAATAGGCAGGTGGTCCGCATGATGTCAGAAATGAGGGCAACCGCAGCAGGGGCGACTCACAGCCATATAACTCTGGCACCCAACATTGGTGCGGGCGATGCTTTTTTCGAGTTGCCCGCTGACCCCAAAATCGCACAGCTTTATCTCGCCCTTGCGGTTCACGAGGACATTGGTCGGCTTTACGTCGCGGTGCATAACGCCCAGCTGATCCTTGAGAAAGGCAAGACCCTTGGTCATCGATGACGCGATGCGCCTGAGGTGTTGCTCCGCGAGAGGAGCGGGGCTAGAAGTCCAGGCAGAACCTGGGCTGGAGGAAAGACTAGGGGGGAGAGAGACATTCCCGTTTGGGAAGCAACACAAAGAGGCAAGGGAACCGCCATCCATGTACTCCATGCAATAGTAGACGCACGATTCGACAAAGAATGCACCATAGAACTCGACAATGTACGGACATACGGCACGGTGGAGGATGTCGAGCTCCATGAGGATGCCGTTGAGTCGTGTGGAGTCGAGTTCCAGACGGATTTCCTGAAACAAACGGGGTGCAAGGCGTCAGTGATTGAATGACGTATGGGGTAGAGACGTACCTTCATGGCCATCGCGACGTTGGTCGGTCGATGAATGACCTTTTTTACGGTGCCATAGTTTCCCCGGCCGAGTTCGTGTTCGAGAAGGAGCTGGTCCATGTTTATCGCAAATGAAGAACCATTTGAGAAGTCGACACCGGATGCGTGGATGACGGCCTTTCCGGCAAAGTTGAGCCGACCAGATGGATCGCTGATCGGGGAGTGCAAGGTGAGAAATGTGGCAGGGAAGAAGAAGCAGGGACGTACACAATTTTGTTGAAGTTGGCGAAAGGGGTATCAAAGGTGGAGGGAGCACGACGACCTGCATCGGCCAGGGAAGGTCTACCCGCTCCAAGACCAGCATTCGCAGCACCGATGGCGGCATCTGGACTGATATCGGACAACTTGAAGCCGGGCTTGTTGCGTTTGATGGGTGGAGGACCGCGCGGGGCAGATGCGGCGGGGAATGAATTGGGTTGTTGAAGAGGAGGTCGTTGTATGTCATCTAGAGTTGTGCGCTGCAAAGCCTGTGCGGCGGAGTCGATGGAGAAAGAAGTAGAGCCCGGAGGGCCAGGTGAGCCCCGGTTGAGCATCTAGGGGGAGGAATCAAGACGAGAACAAGACAGGAAAAATAAGCAACACACAGCCATCATCTTTGCCTGGAGAGAAGGTGGAATGGGCGCGTTTCCAGTCTTGTTTGCGAGGAGGCCACTGAGGGTGTTTCTCGGTGCAGGTGCGCCGGGTTGGCTGGGAGACTGCGGACGGTTTGGCTGTCTCTGGGTCGCGAGGGGTACGGGTGGTGGTCTAGTCGCGGATGTCTGTGGGATGTGTTGCTGAACGCTGAGAGCGTCGTGATCATGACCGGGCTGCATTTGAGTCGGTTGGCGTTGCGGTCGTTCGAGGACGTGGAGGAAATGTAGCGATAATCGAGATTTCCATATATACCGTTTTGAGTCACATGTCACGCCTCTCCTCCACCGTTTTGCCCCGAAGTCATGTCGTCACTTGGTTCCTTGCACTTCATCTCCGCAGCGTACATATACTAATCTCTACGTCGACGAGTGCTGGAAATGATCCGTCCGAATAAACATAAACCACGAAAAAAGACAATAAGAAATGACATCATCCCCTCGTCCCGTGGAGTCGTCTCATAGCGGCGATCAAACCCACCCTCTGTAATCACCAAGAACGTTCTTCACCGAGTCTGTCGCCCAATCACCGTCGGTGGACTACAGATCCGCGCTCTCCGTGTATATACGCTCTGCCAGCCGATCCGAGCTCCGGTGGGCACTCGTACGCGGTTTTCGACGTAGACCCTCGCTTGTCTGCTTCCGTGGACGCGAAATGCATCCGTATTACAGGATGGATGAAACCAATACGTTCCTGTTGATAGCAACGCACGTTGTTTCCTCGACCACAGCCATGTACTCACCCATGGCGTCATTTTGAGTTGTATAACGTAGATCTCAACGCGATTGGCTGTACCGGATCGCAATCGGCAAGAGAGAACCCGTGCACAGGAGCCTACGCTTTGCCTCGCGCCAGCATCGCATCCCGTCCACCCGCTAAATCCTTCCCCCCCGACGTCGCGTTCGAACGACATGAACCCGCACCGTTGAGTCGGAACTGCCTCTGATAACGCAGCAACCAACGTCCTTGGTATGATCCTTCCATCCAGGAACATGAATCGGAACGCCTCCGGTTATCGGCGGCCCAGCACGCTTCTCATAATTTATGAGCTCATGACGGCGTCCTGTCACACGTATGCTTTAAACTATTTTCGACGTGCGCTTATTTATATAAACGACCCAACCACCAAAGCTGTCAATGGCTCCCGGGCCGACTCGAACGATGGTCCCACCTCAACACCTCAACTTTACCTTGGGTGAATGGAGCGAGTCCGAGTGGTCGCGCGGGTGTGTCCGAATCCGTGGTGGGCAGCTCCTGAGCGACGTTCGGGACGGCCCCCGGGCCTTGAAGGGTCCTGCAACGCATCAGGCTCGTGTACGCGAAACTCCATTTCGAATTTCGAGGGCCATCACGATAGACAATGCAAGTCACGCCAGCGATTCGTGAATATGGCATGAATCACGAACGCAATAAACACTCATGTACAGCATCTGGGTCAGGGCTCACCATCACCATTCTGACCGTTTTATCTTTGGGTCGTCACATACCCATCAATCGGATACGTACGTCTACGTCAGACAGGACTGTGGGGATGGGGAATTTGGAATGTCATTTCAAACTTGAACGTGAATATTGCAAGGGTTGTGGCACGCTGACGTAGTACTGAGGCATGGCCGTCCCTTTTGCCCGTTCTCTAGCATCACTGGTCCCGTACGCGTGCCAGAAGACGCCCATCGATAGGATACGGCGCACGCGTGGGTTTGCACCACTTCCTGTAAAGCCCGTCATTGAGAACATGCGGAAACCACTCAACATTCGTCATTTGAAGGAATTCGTTCTTTCTTCTCCGGTTCCGTAACCTCGTCCGCTATTGCATCCTTCCTGTAGAGAAAGACTGCCACCGTGACTGGAGTCCGCTCGGAGAAACATTCACCCTGCACAAACATGTGGTAGGTATTCAATGAAACCAACCGACTTGCAATCCCGAATACATAGATATCAAAATAGGCGAATATTATAAATGGCTGTCGTTCCACCGAGTTTGCCTGTCTAGGATTCACGGTTGGAGACGTTTGCATGGATTCATGCGTGCGTCCGATGATGACGTGTCACGTTTTATGCTCATTTGATCTGTAGCGTTCGAGGAGTACTCGGTGCAACACGAGATTGACTCGTTCACAAAGATACATAATGCGTACAATCTCCCTTGGGGCATTTTCGTCGGAATAGCTGGTGTGCCTGGTAAATGAATTTGTCTCGTCGGTACCCTCAGCATGCGCTGACAGTGCTTACAGGCCAAACCGCGAAGAAAGTGAGCCCGCTCGGGATGTTTCTCGATCAACGTTGCATTCATCACCAGCGGGGGCAGGTGCAGTCGGATCGTGCGTACATCCCCTGGCTACTGATCCCCGCTTTGATAGGGACTTTTCAGCTTTGTGATTCAGCTCGCGAAACGCGAAGACGATCAGCACGTCTGACGTCTTGGCCAAGGAAGGACACATCGACGTGTACGTTTTTTCTTTCTGCCGAGTGCGATGCGATGCGTGCTAACTCCTGAGCATGGGTGCACGTGCACTGGCAGTTATTGGGATAACGTGGGTGGCGAGTCGCTGGAAGCTGCGCTCGACGCGGCTGCGAAACACGCCCGATTCATCGCCCGTCTGTCGTTGTTTCTCGTGCTCTGCGTGCTCATGTCTTTCAGGAATGTGTGATGATCTCGACTTATAGCGGCTATTCACGCCTCGTCGAACGAGACTCAAGGACGTTTCGTTGAAACGGACAGAACTTGCTCAACGTGATCCCGAAGGAAATCTCGTTGAATGGGTTCGTCACGAGCACACTTGCGCCCAAGTACGCCGAGACTTTTGGATGGGAGGTGACTGCGTTGCTTGCGTCTAAGGGGTTGATGTATAGGGAGGATGTCACGCGGGGGGTGGAGAATGCCGAGGGGGCGTTCGGCGGTTTCCTCGGGGGTGTGTTTATCGGTAAGAGTATCGTTGTCGTTGCGGACGAGTAGAATTGTGCTGCTGTGATGTATGTGTTCTCTCAATCTTATAGATGTTATCGGCTCCTAACCACACAGAGAATGGCATAAAAACTTGGACGATACAAGTTCTGCCGTACATGCGTGGATCACGCCAGCCAATGGAGATACATCTGACAAAGATGCGTCCCTTTGGAGGAAAGCAGGTTTGTAGATGTGATGACCTGCGCATGCTCAGGCACGGTTCCCCTTGGTAGGACCCGTCAGTAATTTCCACAGGGATTATGCGGTGATTGGGGGTATAGAAGCATAGTTCACACCCACGATATATCTGATCGATGGATAGCATTGAGATTCGTCGCTCGTTCCATCCTCGCGCAACTGACCAGAATGCCCATAAGCGACGAATACGCTGCCCGTACGGCGTGCAGAGATCATACGTTGATCAATACGCAACCCCTCAGAGGGTCCCTGAGGGGGAACTTCTATAGCCAGTGCGAAAAAGCAAAGATGAATTACGGATGCAAGTACAGTCATACCATATTCAATGTCAATCGGGTGCACAAGTTGGTAAGTACGCTCTTTGTCTGCTTTCGGGACGATACCATTCTTCCCAAGGGTAGCCGCGATGGACGGACATCCTATGTGGTCGGTCTTGACCATGGGCATGGCTTCGAGAGGTATGGGGGTTACGAGGGATGGTATGGCGGCTGGGGTGTGAGAGTACCCCAGGGATCTGGGAATTCGACATCAAATCGTATCGGTCATGCCAGAGTCTATAATCTTCCCAAGGCGTTACTAGTGGCAGAGGCGCAGGCAGGATCGAAGACAGCAGGAGATCCCCTCGTGAGGTTTCTTCGACGTTGGGAAGAGGTGGCCACGAGCTGACTCTTCGTCCGCTTCGCTAGACGCACTACGCAAAGACCCAGAGTCTCTGTCGAGCTCACCACGAGCAGAACGCGTGTCGGCGACCGGATTGCAAGTTCGATCATGATCTAGTCGACAGCGCACGGATCGAAAAACTCGCGCGATGGCAAACGAGGGGTATGGGTGACTATGATGCGCTGACGGTCGAGTGCCGTGTGGTGGGGGGACAAACGACGTGGAAGATTATATTGAAGGAGGGTGCCTTCGCGGGGTTGAAAGCGACGGATCCAATGGCGGGTCGTATCCCGTCGAGGCCGTACAGCTACGAGAGCGCGGAGCTGTTGGACGTCGTGAGGCATATGGAACAAGTCGTTGGGCTCGCTAGTACTTGATGGTCGTCGTTGAGAGGTGTACCGTAACCATGTGGTGTAACAAAGTCTAGTGGCGGCACGTAGCAAGGCTGTACACTCGTCCATTCGAGCCTACAACGTCACGATGGGCTCGACGGAACAACACAATTTCTCTGGAGCGCTTGCGACGTGGAAAGGTGCGCTCGTCATACAAGCTGTAACGTCTCGCTCATGCTTGGAGTGGCATTCGTGTCTTCTCTTCCTTCACTACACGCCGACCTATCAATGCTTGACCTGGATTAGCCATCAACCTCCACGAGCTCCAAAAGGCGCTCGATGCCCAAGGCATCGAGATTGTCGAGAACCAGAAAGAGAATGTGGTCAGTCGCAAGGGGCTAGCTGAGCGCACGAAAGGTCCGTTCGAGTACACAATCTTAACATAGGACCCATTGACAAGCATCCGTGTACAGACTTCAAGAAAATCCCAGACGAGGAGAAGCTCAATTCGTTCAAAGGGTTGCTCAAAGGTACGTTTCTCTTGTCGTTGAACCTGCACTCATATCTCCCTCCCCGAAAACGAACCACCCGATTCCACTGCCTGTAGCGTACCAACAGGAAATTGACAACCTCACGAAACGTTCCAAAGTCGCCGAGTCTGCCTTTCTGAACGTCTACAAAGTTCTCGCAGAAGCCCCGGATCCTCATCCACTGCTCGAGGCGGTCGTAGAACAGACGATCACGTCTGAAACGAACGCATCATTGACCGCCGAAGTGAATGCGCTTAAGGCCGATGTGGGGCGTCTCAAGGGAGAGAACGCTGAGCTGAAGAGGGAGAATGGCACGTTAGAGAGTGCAAAGCGGAGGGTGGAGACCCTGGAGGGCAAGGTAGGTGTGCACATGATGGCTTATTGCGCCCGGGGGATACCGGAATGGAGAGCTGATAGAATACCGAGACAGATGGAAGAGTTGATCGCCGAAAAGGTCACGCAGAAGGAGAATGAGTTGAAGGCGACGTACGACGAGCGTATGCGGAACTATGAGGAGCGGTGAGCGGCTCTTGGTGCTTTGCTTCCTTTGAATTTGGGCTCACTGCTTTCGTCTTCACAGTGAACAGGACCTGACACGCCAAGTCACGCTTTACAAGTCGCAACTCCGTGAGCTCCGACTGTCGAACGAGACCCACCAGGCTCGTCTCTTGGATGCCAGCTCGCGCGCTGATCAAGACCTCGTGTCTCGATTGGCCGAGGCAGACATGGTTATCGCCGATCTCGAGAGGGCAAATAGTAGAGTCGCGGTCGTCGAAGGGAGGAACGTGCGTCCCTCTTCTTCTGCCTCATGTCTATGGAGTTGACACACGACCTCACAGGAGGAGCTGCGTGCTGAAATAGAGGCGCTAAGGGCGGAAGGCGAGAGCACAGAGCTGTGTGTTTCTTGTCCTTTGGCTGCGTAGAGTGAAATTGACCACTTGTACAGGATAACGAACTTACAATCGCGTCTTTCGACTCTCGAGTCAACCAACGCAGATCTGACAGCCCGACTTGTCTCGACGCAGTCTCAACTGTCTGTCGTACAGACCCAACTCGCGCAATATGACGAAGAGGGTGCGAAACGAGCAGGGAGGGAGAGAACAGAACTGCAAGTGGAAGTGGGAACACTCAAACAGAGACTTGCGACGTATGTAGACTATGATGAAATCAAACGGGAGCTCGAGATCATGAAGGTGAGTTGGCGCATACCTCACAACGAACTGCGATCCGGTTGCTCATGCTACGACCAGTACGTCGAATTTGGCGGTCTCGACGACGATGCTTCGGACGCAGATGGCGACGACTGGTCCTCCCACGAGTCGGATGGTGTCCGTCTCCCCGATCCAAACGCTGACAAGGCGAATGCGCAGCATGGAAAGAGTTTGGAAGTTCTCCTTGCGAGCAAGAACAAGCGTATCCTCGAAGAGCTCACGCGTTTCAGAGTAGGATTGCATCCCTTTCCTGGTATTCGCCACGACAAACATGCTCACATACATATTAGATCCTGCACACGTCCCTGGAAGAGTCCCTCAAGTCTACGCAATCCGAACTGGACACAGCCCGGATAGGGCTTTCCAAACAGAAGTCCCTCAACGAGAAACTCGAGATGGATCTCCTCGCGCTTGATAATCGTTCCGCGAGGTCCGCGAGAACGAACGGAACGACGGGGGTTGATGACGCGTTGGCTGGGCTCGGGATAGACCTTGGTTTGGATGCTTCCAAGAACGAGAAAGGCGAGCCGTCTAGCAGTACGACTCGGAGCACGCCGATTCCGTTCACGTCGTCTGCGGATACGTCCATACTGCCCATCGTGACGAGCCAGCGGGATCGGTTCAGGGCACGGAACGCTGAGCTAGAAGAGGTGGGCGTGTTTTCACTTTCTGTTCCGCTGGTCATGCGTATTCACGGACACGTCACATGCAGGAACTTCGACGCCAGTTCCATACGATCTCAGAGCTGCGTTCCGAGATCAAGTCGTTGCAGTCGGATAACCTCAAGCTATACGAAAAGGTACGGTATATGCAGAGCTACCGTGAGACGTCGTCCGTGTCGCAGTTGGACCCCTTGCCTGGGACATCCCGGTCGCACAGGAACGGCAAATCCAGGGTAGGCGGTGCAGGAGACGGTGGTGACGAAGACGAGGTGGAGCTAGGTAAGTGGAGGCAGCGATACGAGGAGACGATCAACCCGTTCGAGGCGTTCCGAGGGAGGGTACGTTTTCGTGTGGGACGGTACATACACCACCCGCTGACATGTTTTGCAGGAAGCGACGCAAGCTTATACGTCTCTCCCCCTCCCGGAGCGGATTCTCCTCACACTCACGCGCGCGGTTCTCGGACATCGTCGAGCGCGACTCGCGTTCGTGGCCTATGCGATGGGGTTACATGTCTTGATGGTGTGGGTCGTGTGGAGTGGGTGGGGATGCTGGGGAGATGGCGAAAGGGGGGGAACGGATGGGTACGTCAACGTGCCGCGGCCATTTTGAACGACGCATGTCGATCAATCGCGTTGACCAGCGGTGGCCCGGGATTCGATCGGTCGAATGGTAACGGCATACATACCCCGCCCATTGCTCGTATTTCCTGTGCGTTACCTGTTTGACTGTCGTCGGGCCGGTAGCTAGAACTGCATTGTAATTGACAAATTTTTCACTGTCATTGATGCTGGAATGGTGTTGTTTCACTGCCAGCTGGGTCCCTGTGTGCATGACAAAAGGAGGGATCAGGTCAAGTTTGGCAAGGATCATGTACATATGTAGCAGGACCATCAATCATGACAGACCAAAACACCAGAGTGATGATGCCAAGCTTCAAATCACAAAGAAAAGAACAAAGACAGGAAATCATACTCTTGGTGCAAGCAGATACACTGAGCAACAAAACTGTCCCAATATTGGTAGTATTTTGATTGTTAAGTGAATAGCTGTGTCAAAATTCTGGGTATTCATCTTCTGATCTTTGATTCTAGACCCAGACATTCCAGGCCAGTCTATGTGATATGCCAAGGGTCAACACCTGGCTATAATCACATATGACATCATAGGACTAGTCCCTAGTCCAGGCCATGTTCAATATCACTTTGACTCATCAGATGACATCATAGATAAGCTCCTACATTCCTATTGGTAGCTTACTGATATCTTGGCACCTTCATCATATCTAGTATCAGATCTATCTAGATCTGGGCTTAGGGTTATCTCCCAGATCTTGGTATAGGGCACAGAGTATTCACCCATTACCATACTTGATATTTGATATGATAGATAAGGGTTAAGGGCACTTCCCTTATTCCACCTGGATTAAAGTACAGGGATTTACCTGATCTGGAGACCTCAGGCCTTATGCCTGACTTCCAATCTAGACACATCTAGATTGAAGGTTGAGAGTTTCTACTTTCATCTTTCCCCTCTAACCTGGGTTGAGGGCCAACCCAGTTTTGTCCTGGTAGACAAACAGTAGCATACAATCACTGTACACTACTTAAGGAGCATGTGCTCCAGCCACAATCCCTAGTTTAGTTTTGTGGATCTTTATGGGCCACATTCACTTGTGTGCCTTTACTCCTGTTCTCACACTTGCTCCTACTACACCTCACTCATCTCTCACCCTTCCTGGTACCTTCTCCACCAGAGAGTTATGCTGCTCCAACTACAACTTGGACCTACCTCAGATTAACTATCCTCTATGACTGTGCCTACAGTCTAACTGCTTGAAATGTGTGCCCTGCTTCACACACCTAGGGTTGTCAAAGTTCAGTCCAGAACCTAAGGTTTGAACCTGAACCTCTGAACTGAACCTACAAGTTCAGTTCAGTTCAGGTTCAGGTTTGGGGGCTAGCCACCAGGTTCAGGTTCAGGTTCAGGAGGTAGACAATTTTAGAGAACTGGTTCAAACCAGTTTAAACCAACTTGAACCTGAAGTTTTTTTATTACTTTTTAGAAACATATTTATATATTTTGGCATCTGTTTTCTCCTAGAAGATATGTTCCTGGGTAAATGTTGCATACATTCTAAAGTTGAAATTCAATCTAGCCAATATTACTATATATCCTAACTAATTTGTTTTTGCATTTTTGACCCCTTGCAAGGTCAAATCAATGTCTA
>JBBPLN010000747.1:0-14082 GCA_038089815.1 Sutorius eximius
CTGGATTACTTACTGCCTATTAGTGAATGTTAACAAGTAATATTAAACATTTATAGGATCTTGACTTGCAGAGCATTCTGGACAACTCACCCCCTTTGAGTGTGAAATGATAAATATAAGTTCATGATCAATTCTTCAGATCCTTATAAAATTATTTACCTGCTATTAATACAAATGCAGAAAATGAACATTTTAGGAATGTTGTCTTGAAATACAACTTACATGCTATTAAAAGCATTAAATAGTGAGATCCACACATTTCAATGACTGTATTACATACTTTCTTTAGAATAGGAGAGCAATTAATGAGTTAGCCCCTTTTTTGATTTTACTTGTAATAATTACCTGTCCATTCCTCAATGCCATCCAAGTATATCACAATAGTTTTGAAGTATCACCTGTGTATGTGGAAACCAACTTGCTAATGCCTTATCCAGGTCCAGATCTTTCTTTCTGGTGGTCCACTCAGCATAAGGTATCAATATGCTTGACAGTGTCAATATATTAGTATCTACTACACTCAAAAACTATCTCACTCACTGTTTGATTGCATACTCAGTACACAAAAGAATATTTTTCTCTTGTGCTGATATCAATAGCATCTGCAATGATGCATCATCCAATAGAGATGCAGTTTTTTCTAGCAATGTATTACATCCTTCATCAGATGTATCCATGTCTGGTAATGTAAACAATGGAATGAAATGAAGATGAGCATGATACAAACCTTCCAGTCTCACAAATCCCTTTGGAGGATATTTCATCTGACCTAGATCTTTCCATAGGTCTGTTTGAAAAAAATTCTCTTCAGCACGCTTTCTCTGTTGTACAAGTTGACATTCTTCAGATAATTGAGTGTCTTCAAACTGGAAAGCTTCTGTTACAAGAGCATCCCACTTGGTGAACAACACCACAACTGGCACTGGAACACAGCTCAGTTAGCATAGAAGTGCCATCATTCATGATTTGTTACCATTCTGAGTGTCACATTCATTAAAGAACCTTTCCTCTGCAACAGTGATGGCACGATGTAGTTGATCCATTGGGATGCAATACCTGCTCATTTATATATAACAATCACAGTCCACTATGGTGAATTCACTCACCATATGGCATGAATCCTTTCCTTGAGTAAAGTTGTGTCTGCACGTTTTGCAATGAAGTCCTTCATCTTCTCAAACTCACTCTCTCGACCAGCCTCAAAACCATTGGAGTCATGAAAGACAAATCTTTCATTGCTTTTGAAAATCATCCCATAGTTGATGTCATGGTGGCCTGGCTATGTAATGCAAGATGGTGTGCAATGACACTTTAACAACATGCACCAAGCTACAATACTCACCTCCCTGGATCCTTCAATGACAATATCAACCTGGTTGTGCACCAATGGAATGAGCACATACTATGTCCTGTCTAATAAGCCATACCTTTTTCCCGTCTTCATTGTAGATTTCGGGATCTTCCGTTGAGTTGCAGATTCTCTGAAGGATAGTTGTCTTGCCAGCATTGATCCTACCGATAATGAGAACTCTGAATCGTCCAAATTTCTTCATAAGGTCTGGGTCAACTTGTTTCATGAAGAGGGCGACACCCGAATCTTTCGTTTGCATACTGCCAGTACTCACGCTGCCGGGGCGTGGCTCGGGAGAGCTGGAGATCGTCCGATGATCATCGAACAAATGAGAACCAGTGTGCTGGACCTCGGAAGCGGGAGGATCGGTGACATTACGAGCCGACGAAATTCTCGGGTCATTGGCTGGGTTCGCGGTGGGTTGCATGTTGGGTGCGTCCGGATACTGGGCAAGTGCCAGGGAAGAGCCTCTTCTGGAAATGACCTGCACATTCTGCGTGTTCGAAGATGCGTGCTGGGACTCGCACGCAAGAGCGATAGGGCCACCGGCTAGAGTCGAAAGATTGCTCAAGGTGCCAGCGTCGGCTGCGCTGGGATGGACATCAGGCACGCGGGAGTCCCCGGCAGATGAGGGAAACGAGTCTCCACCAGCAATGTCGCATTCCACTGAGGTACCTGAACCTGTGTGCTGGGTCTCTCGAGGGAGAGCGCCGGTGCCACTGCCAGTTCGGGCTGAAAGGATGTTGGGTGTGCTAGGGTGCCAGGCAGGCGCAGTAGACGAGTCTCTGCTAGCAGAGATGAGTTCCTCCTGCGCATCTACAGCTCTCTGTTGGGTCTTGGGAGCGGGAGCAGCGTCGTCGGTGGGTTGAGTCGAAAAATCGCTCGAGGCGCCAGCGGATTGGGAAGGTGACGGAGACGAGCCTGTACCGGCGATACGGGATCGGAAGCGTCCGATGCTCTTGAGTATCTTCATTGCGAGAAATTCCTACAAGCCTGAGGATGAGCGAGGCACGGTGAGTGATAGTCTTGAGAGTGATAAGAACAAGCGTGCCAGAGAACGGAAACCAAGTCAACGGGAAATGCCGCGCCACTACCTGCGAGACCAAACTGGCTAAAGTGGGCACGGCTTCAGGGGCGGCTCGGGCTTGGGTTTCTGGAGGCCCTGTGGCCGCGGCTTGAGCCCAGCTTTTGCGCAGTTACGGGTGTCCATGCCAAACCCGTACTATCATGGCCGTGCCAGGTACAATGACTCGCCCTCGGGCTTGCGCTCACCACTGCGCTCATCCCCCTCACCTCTGCTCGCCCCCACTCGCGCGTTTACCCTCACGCACCCTTCGCTTGTTCGCTCCCATCCCGCCTGTTTGGCCCTGCCTCGTGTGCTCGCCCGTCCCCACCTCACCCCTTTGCATGCACTCCCGTCCATCCCGCCTGCCGCTTCACCCTGCCCTCACACCCCCTTGCTCTCACCCTCGCCCACGAGCCCTCGTTCTTTTACCCGCCTCGCCCATGGATGACAACACGACGACAACGGTATGATTGCGCTTCTGCGATCGTGTCGTCGTCGTCGTGTTGTCTTCCCCTCTCACCCTCACACTCGCCCTTGCACCCTTAGCCCCCTCGCCCCTCGCCCCTCTCTTTCGCACCCACCTCATCTGTGGGCGGCAACACGTCAATGACTCGGATGGGGACGACAACACGACGACAACGGCGTGATCGCGCTTCCGCGATCGTGTCGCTGTCGTCGTGTTGTCATCCCCTCTCGCCCTTGCTTTTACCATTGCGCCCTCGCCCTCGCCCTCGCCCTCGCCCTCGCCCTTGCACCCTCACCGCCCTCGCCCCTCGCCTTCGCACCCACCTCGTTCGCAGACGGCAACACGATGACGACAACGTGATCACGGAAGCCTGATCGCGTTGTCGTTGTCGTTGTCGCCGCCCTTGCATCCTCGTGCCATCGCACCTTCGCCATTGCCATCGCCCCTCGCACCCTCGCCGTTACCGACACCCCTCACCTTCATACCCACCTCGCTCGTGGGCGGCAACACGATGACGGCATGACAACGACGACGTGATCGTAGAAGCACGATCGCACCGTCGTCGTCGTGCCCTCGTCCTCAACAACTGTCGTGCTCGGCCTCACGTCACCCACCTGCCTGAGGCCGGGACGCCAGCCAAGCCCTCCCGGCCCCAAAGCCGGGCCCGTGCAACACTTGACAGAACGGCAGACACAAGATACATCATCCAAGCATGCGGAGAATGCTTTTCGCAACCCAACGCAGTACCGCACGTTTGTGAGAAGCGGGTCGTCGATGAGGCGAAAGTGGGTGGGGCTGTGGCCCAGTGGCATTCGGAGAGCCGTGAAGATTCGAGTTGCACATGATACAGGTACGGTGCTGGATGGTCTCACCTGTAGTACTTAGTGCGCCTCGACTCTACGACTCATCAAGCGTTCACCTTTTTCTTGTTATCATGTACAGGTTCTCCGGATTTATAGACCGCTGTCACAAACATACCACCAAAGAAACTAATTGCCGAAGGCAAGCTCATGGTTGGCCCCCAGTAAAGTGTCACACTTGGATGAGGAAACCCGTTTATGACAGACGAAAAGGGAACCACAGTACCGTGTGCTACGATTGCTCCGCAACCGCTCGTTTAGTGTAAAATTAGTCACCGTTGACGGCCCCAGGTACTATTCTCCCGATCGGTCACAACTGGCATGTTATGTCCATTTCAGTGAGACCGCGCCAAGGGGTGATAGCAGTGTGTGTGAACTGATGCATAACGCACGTGTGTCCCAGGTGAGAATGGCATACCGCAGTCACATCCTTCTCTCCATCGAGGACACCTAGCCAAACATGCAGCAGCTGCGGAGACTGAGCTTTGGTGCAAAGAAGGGTGAGTACCTGATGTTTGGGGAATTGACAGTGCAACGATTATTGATGGCAGTCGAAGGGCCGAACGAAAATAGTCCCTCCTCCAGTACCGATCGCCAACAGGAAGGAAAACCGATCAAGGTCGATGGTCAAGAACACCAAATATTCTCGGTTGCATTCCTCGCCGACAGGACGCACGTCGTAAGCGGAGGCGAAGAGCGCAAATTTCGGTGTTTACGAGTGGGGGACGACAGGGTCTTCCGGGAGGCGAAACCGCCAATCGATGCAGGGGCCGCCATCGTCGCTCTTGCGGTGTCCCGAGATGGGAAGCGGGTCGTCAGTGGGTTGCTTGATGGCTCAGTGAGATTGTGGGATGTAGGCGTCCCCAACCTCCAAGCTGTGTCCGAGTATAGAGGACACAGCAAACAGGTGTGTGCGGTAGACGTTTCGTCGGACGGGACGAAAATCGTCAGCGGGTCGGAGGACGGGGATGTGCGCGTTCGGTTGCTATCAACCGGCAAGCGGTGGTACGATCCGCTACATCACGACGCCTGGGTGGTCGCAACCAAGTTCTCACCCGACGGTGTTCGCCTTGCCACGGCTACGTGGAATCGTTCCTCCGTCCGGATCTTCGACTGTCAGAGTGGTCGCCTCACCCTCAACATCCCAATCGCAGTCAGCTCAGGTTTCAACCAGTCGCTCGTCTGGGCGAATGATAGCAAGCACCTCTTCGCCTTATCTTCTGAAGGCACTCTCCGGTACCTTGACGTGTCCACTGGGACCACGCTCTCCCAATGGCCTATCCACAGCAGTAATTCCCCCGGGTGCATCGCCCTGGCGAACAATGGCCGATACATAGCAGCCTCCGCTAATTCGACGGTCTCATTTTGGGACTCTACGACACACGTACGAATCGGCGAAGTCATCCAGGACGACGATCGTCTTGTCCAGTCCATGACGATTTCATCAAACGGCCTTGTGACCGGAAGAGGCAAGACAATCACCTTTCACAGTCTTTGTAATTTCCTCCCCTCTTCCTATTGCTGTGACGTGAGTACATTGCATTGCAAACGTCAACGCCCAAATCGTTCCCTAATCGTTACACTTCCTTAACCATACTCGATGCCCCGTGGTCAGGGGTCTGAGCACCAGAGGCACGAAAATGCTGCTCGACATCCTGTCAGGCGGCCAAGCACCATGGAATCAGTGCCTCACAATGCACAGCCTCGTCGAACCCAAACGCAACACTCTACTCACACTCCATCTCCATCTAAATCAGACCGGCAGCGAGAACGGAGGCCAACGGTACACACTGGTCTTGAGGGAATTTATCAACCCACTTGTTGTTCCTCTCCATCCCAACTTTGCCTGCAATCAGAACCAGAGCCAATACAACGCGCTGATCGTGAGGGAGGTGTGTCGATCGGCATTTCCCTGAATCCAGTTTCGTGACATTGATCCCGCCAGGCGAACAAAGCATACGAGTACCCCATCAAGAACTCGCCGAAGATCGGGAAAAGGATAGTCTCATCGAGTCCCTTTGCGCACAAAACACTAGCTTTAGTGAGTCCATCGCCACTCTGATTCGCATACCATTAACGCCCAGACTTATCAGAGAACAAAATCGCGTGTCTCGAGGAGACGGTCCAGGAACTCCAGGCCGAGCTTTCCCAAACTAAAGACAAAGCGGATGGCCTCAGCCAACTGCTCCATGCGCACGAGCAGAAACATAAATGCGATGCCCTGTTTACCGAAGGCCGCATAAATGACGCTGGAACACTGCTTTTCCGGATCACAAGTACCCTGTCAAAGGATGTGAGGGCTAACGAGTTAATCATGGACTGGCTTGTTGGTAGGGCTCAGCGTCGCGTGTCGAAAGGAAGGATTTCATCTTGACCCAGATTTTCGGCAACGATGCATAGAGAAGCTAGAGGAATTCGGCGACATTGCAATGGAGTCTGGGCGCTACCATGAAGCAGCCGAACACTTCTCAACTGTACTGTTACTCGACCCAATGAATATGAATCGCAGGGACATCCTTATAAAGCGGGGCAAAGCGCGAACGTCAATGAACTCGTGGGAGGCGGCATTGAATGATGCTGACGAGGTATGCTTCTATCTTTGTCTCGGAAGGTGGCGATAACAGAGCGCGCAGGTCATCAAACTCGACCCATCGTGTTATCGAGGCTACGAGATGAGGCATGCAGCATTACATGGCGCGAAACGCCACGCAGAAGCTGTCGAAGCATTCCGTACGATGCTCGTAAAACTAGAAGAATCCCCTCATGAGCACATTCGAGGCAAGTTGCTTTCTCTATGTCACTGAAATGATCGTAATTGACCGACTCCAACCATAGAACGTCGACGGGAGTATGTCGATCCCACACCAATGATTCGGGACATTGTCCAGGAGACCATTAGTCCCATGCCACGTGTGTTGATCGACACGGCTACTGGTCGTCTGTGTGACAAGGAACAGCAAGCAGCAGGATTCGAGGCACTCCCAAGCTACAGCGAGCTCGTGTCATCAATGACGACCCAGATAGACTCTACACGCATTCGGGAAGTAGTAGAGAAGTTCTACCGATACGTGATGCTCTCACACAGGTGGGAGCCTAACGAACCACCCCTCAAGAAGATCAAGCACGTCTCAGTCTACAAACTCGAATCATCCCCTGCGAACAATAAGCTGCGGAAATTCTGCTCACTCGTCCGTTCTCTTAACATCCGATGGGCCTGGAGCGATACATGCTGTGTTAATAGGGCCGACAATGTCGTATTGCAAGAGTCGTTGGTCGCGATGTTCACCTGGTATCGCGGCTCGGCCCTCACAATCGTTTACCTTCGCGGCGTCATGTCAGAGCCTCAGCGCCCTGGTGGTCTCCAGCAGAGCATCTGGAACACTCGAGCGTGGACGTACCAAGAGTATGTTGCTGCCGAAATCATTCACTTTTACACCGAAGACTGGAAGCCATACCTCGGTTTGGCTTTGTCCAACCACAAAGAGTCGCCTGCTATCATTTCAGAAATGCAACTGGCGACGGGAGTTTCCGCGAATGAGTTGGCCGTACTTCGTCCCGGCCTCGACAGGGTGCGCGAGAAGCTCCACTTGGCTTCTAGGAGGAACACAACGCTCGTAGAAGACACCGCATACTCGCTTCTTGGCATTTTTAATGTTGCCATTCCAGTCATATATGGCGAGGGCTCACGCGCGGTCGGCCGCCTCCTGGAACACATTCTGACGGGCTCAGGAGATGTCCCCATTCTCGCTTGGACTGGGCGCGCGGGTAATTACAATAGCTGCCTCCCTGTCGACCTCACGGCGTATAATGAACTCGTGCCGCCACACATCCCACAGCCCATCGAGGGAGCCGAAATGGATAGCAAGGTCGCGGCACTGCGCTCATCACTGCCCGATCACACACTGGCCGAGGCGATGCATAACCACCTCAACCAACTTCCCTCGCCTTCTCTCGCTGCCACTCGCCTACGCCTGCCCGTTATTGTCTTTCCGCTTGCCGGACTCGTCGAAACTCTTAAACCGGATCCTGTGACGAACATGCGTGTATATCGTGCGACGACGTCCACGTTTGGGGACATCGAGATCAAGACAAGAGATGTCCTTACCCGACCAAATGACCTCTGTCTGGTTCATCCGTGGATCCGCCCGCTGCTCGACCAAGAGTTTTCGCACGGTGCAGCTGGGCTTGACAGTACCACAAAGGCGCTCCGGTTCGTTGCCCTTCTGAGACAGCCATTCGGTGCGCTCTTGTTTGAGCCGCTATCGTCGGCTCACTACAGGCGTGTCGCCACGGATAGTTTGATCATGGTCCAGGTTCGCGAGGATACTCCGTTGACCGATTTGAGTGGCAACATTCGGTCAATCGAGGTACAATAATTAGTCTCGACTCTGCGGTGCCATGGACCTTTGGAACGACTCTGTACGTACCCGTTTTTGCTCTGGAACTGGAACTAGAATCTGACTTCCTTACTGAAAGTCTATTTCGAATTAAGCGATGTTCCAGAGCAAAATCCACAGTCACTGACTACACGGAAGATGTCGGAAGTGCATAGCATCATGGAGGCCGTTCATTTGATCAGAAAGTATCACGGCTCGTCCCGTTCAGTCACTGGACAGTGCCTGGCTCGGATTTCCGGAATGAGGCCGAGTAACATAATTTGAGCGTAATATATGTATCGTAATCCACAGATGGGCCTAGCGAGATGGTGGCCTAGTAGCCGAGGCCGCAAGACGGGACCCTTACATAGCTTCATCTATGTACTTAGTCACGCTGTACAACCCTTTCCTGTTCCACACACCATCGCATTTCTGCACCGACACGCATAGATCGGGAAATGGGTGGCAGTGTCAGACGAAACTCCTTGGGGCAAAACCTCAACTAACCTCCCCGAGAGGAGGTGGGCTGGGCGGCCCGGCCCACTGCGCCCTACCTTCCTAAGCGCTCATTGGGCTGCCAATGGGCTGCCTGGTTTGGGTTGGCTCAGGTTTGAGTTACGAACATACCTATAATATAAGGCTTGATGTGTAGGCAACATGTATTGCGGGGACTTTCACATTGAGGCTCGCCACATGCCGACCGCCTGTTTCATTTCAGTGGTCACGAGTCAACGTTCTGACTTCCCCGTGCGGCGTCACACGACTCACCCACTCTTCACCATAAACCTGTGCCCTTCGGATCCAGGAAAATACTCTCTCCCATACTAACCTAGCGACAGTACTAGTGCATGATTGTAAATGGGCTGCCAGGTAGATTACGTGCGCCAGGCTGGTGCCAGCAGTTTTGCAGCTTTTGCTCACCAAATGCTACCCAGGAATCTCCGTTCACATCACCCGCTGACATCGGCCCTCGGACATAAGCCAAGAACCTTGAGCTCGCCAGTTGATCCCCAACCTGTCTGTGAGGCGCAGTACCTCATGGCCCCAAGGGTATGAATACTTCGAAAACTTCATATCACAGGTCGTGTCCTGACCATTTCTTCTGTTTTCGAGTCCGCTCTCGAGCGCTGCTGCCTTACCTCTTGTCCTTCGTCTTTTGTCACATATCATTGCCTACTGAGAAGGTCGAGGTGGTTCCAAATTTTGAAAGAACTCGCCGCTCCCCGCCGAACCATCCCGTCATACAGCCTTCAATACATCTAGTCAAGCGTTCAGTCCAACGTCGCGGAGCAGGGTCAACCTCTTATACCCAAGCACCTTGGTCCTCACAGATACAGTAGGCCATGTCGAACATCATCCTTTTTGGTGAGACAGGCGTTGGCAAGAGTTCTCTGGTCAACCTGATGGCCGGGGAACAAGTCGCCTCCACCTCTGGAGATAGCAGTCTGTGCACATTATCGTACGAATCGTATCCCGTTCAAATTGACGGTGTACCGTACACCATCTGGGACACCCGCGGCTTCGACGAGGCAGACACGGGGACGGGAGCAAGACAATATCTCGCCGTCATTGAGCAAGCCTATAAACTTATACAAGATTTCACAGCTTCGGGAGGAATCAAACTTCTCGTTCTTTGTCACCGTGCAGGTCGTATCACCACCACGACGCGGAATAACTATAGGTTTTTCTACGAGGTCCTGTGCGAAGCCAAAGCCCCTGTCGCACTCGCGGTCACCTACCTCGAAAACCATACGCGAATGGAGGGCTGGTGGGACCAAAACAAGGAGATCTTTGAGAAGCGTCAGATTAAAGTCACAGCGCACGCGTGCGTAACCGGATTGCCTGGACATCCAAAGTCACAAGAGTCCAAACTGGCTCTTGAGATCATGCTAGGTCAGCATGATAACGGCAAAAGTTACAGCCCGCCGGCGGACGAGTGGTTCCAACGATTTTTGCGCTACTGGCCAGAATTTCGACAGCCCCCGACGGGGTTGAGGAATCGTGACATAGAAATCTTTCTCCGCGAGCACTGTAGCCTTAGCGCTCACGATGCGCACGACGTCGCGCGGGCCCTCCGTGGCAGGTAATTTCACTTCCGCTGATCTAATTATTCCACGCTGATGTTCGTCCCTTCCAAGTAATGGCTCCAACAAAGGGTTCTTTGAAATCCAGTACTCCATTATGCTTGGGGTCATCACCAGGTTGCTTGCAGTGTTTCGAAAGTGGTTCACCTAATGCATCAATGATTTCTTCACATTCAGACCATGTGCCTTGTTCGAGTTATATGGCGAGCGCGACGATAACCCGTACTCATTTCTTGTTCCCACGGAGAAACATATATATTTACCGAAGGTAATACGAATGCCGACCGCACAGTTAATAGGTTACATTATATATATGGCCAGCTACGATACTGAACCGCCTACACTTGAAGAGGAACAATAGAGAATGACCTGTCAGTCTGTTAATTACCCTATATGTGTATGTTATGTGTCCTACGAGACGTTTAATTTACATGGCATTGATATTATTAAGGTGAGAAGGAGAGCATTATGGAGTGTGTAAAGTCGGACAGCAAACATGTGGATAATCTCAGAAAGCTCTCGACTGTTTTTAAGGAGTACTTTGTCGTCCCCTTCTATGACAAGGGTTAAAGCCCACGCGCTTCGAGGCGATTGCGGAAGATCCTTTGGAAACCAGGAACGTGATCAGAGTCCATGAGAGTAGAGTGTTGTCCAGGGACGTCGGTATACGTAGGCTCATTGCGACTGAAGCTTGCCCAAGGCTTGAGTTGCTCGTTCAGCCAGTCGTCTTTGCTACCACGGAAAGGAGTTGCATAGAAGACGTCGATCGACGCTGAAATCGGGATGTTAACATAGAAGGGGCTGAAGTGGAAGGACGATGGACTCACAGACCGAACCCCTCGGTTGGTATGTCTTAGCGCACTCCATCAGCGAGCCAACTATGTCGACCCAGTGGTCAAGTCTCTCGTGCGTAAGTTGGAGCTCGACGAGACGTGCGGGTGGAGACGCCCTCCAGACGAAGTCGAGTTGTTCCTCACGCGTGAGGGACTTCAGTTCTGGTGCCAAGTCATCGGTGTCCTGCTTGCTCACGAGACCGAGGAAATATGAGAGGTTAAGGATACTACTTGTCCGGTCCATCTCGTATATCCGATCCCCGATGTGAGGGGGAATATTGATAATACCGGTAAACTTGACTTCATCTCCCATAGCTTCCAGGCGTTTGGCAACCTCGAAGGCAACGACACCCCCATACGAGTAACCACCGATGGCATAAGGTCCGTCAGGCTGCGTGCGCTTGACGGCAGTGGTGTAAGATGAAACCATCTCATCCATGGAACTGAAAAATGAATGTCCGGGTTCGAAGCCCCGGGCACGTAATGCGTAAAACGGTCGCTCATTTTGAAAGTACTTGGAAAGGTTGATGAAGACGAGGACTTCACCAATACCAGCGTGGACCATAAAGACAGGAGTCTTGTGGCCGGTGAGGTTGAGCGGAACGATAGGGTCATATTCCTCGGCGGCTGGGTCCTTAGAAATCAACGAGTCGACGTATCCTGCCAAGCTGGAGAGGGTGGGGTGCCTGAGGATCTGGATAGTGGGGATCTCGGACAAGTTGAATGCGGTCTCTCCCTCACGCTTGAGCCTGACCACATCGATGGAGGTACCACCGAGTTCGAAAAAGTTGTCGCCCGCAGACATGTCTTCTGCGTTGAGGTTCAAAAGATCAGCGTAGATGCGGGCCAAGGTCTGCTCCGTATCGGTGGATGGGGTAATAAAGCTAGAACGACGAGCGACGCGCAGCAATTTTTGAGCGTGGGCAATATACTCGGCGAGTTCGCCCCGCTCGAATCGGTTGATGAGACAAGCCCTGGAGAGCTTCCCAAGGGTGGTCCGTTCCATCTGATCAACAGGGATAGGTACGATAAGGTGAGGAGAAAGGGTGATAATCTTCACTGAGACATCGCAGAGAGCGCGGTGAGTGGAGAGGATCCTCGCTGGAGCGTCCTTGCCGTTGAGATCAAATATCGGCGAGTAGAAAACGATAAAGCTCTCGGTTTCTTGGCCAGGCGCACGATAGGGTGCAGCAACGAGAAGCGAGTGAGCAACACCTTCGACCATCTGGAGATGCGTCTCTAGTTCTGGAACCCCGTACGAGACTCCGTGCACAATAATAGTGTCCTTGATACGCCCGCTCAGTCTCATCTTGCCATTTTCGATGATTCCGACATCACCGGTACGGTACCAACCACCCTCAACAAAACTAGAAGACGTTGCTGCAGGGTTGTTGTAGTACCGAACAAAGACCATTGGACCGCGGACTTGGAGTTCCCCGCGGCGACCATCAGAAAGTGGAGTCACCCCGTCTTCGGGATCCACGATGCGCATCTCGCACCCAGGAATGGGTGTGCCGAGCTCCAAGGACTCATACGCGGGAGGCGTGGCCAAAACATCAACCGTGTCATAAATACATCCAGCGCTGAAACGATGGTAAGTTTGTATATGTCACGATGGACTCCAGCAACTCACCAAGTCTCAGTCATACCGAAGCCGGCAGAGATGACAAACGAAGTTTCGCCCTTCTTCGCGAGGTTTTTCATGGTTTTGCTAAAGGCGATAACGGTACTGCTGACGACTGCTTCGCCGCCACTGTTAATGCGCCTGAGGGATGCGATGTTGATCGTCCAAAACAGGTTGGTGCGCTTTTCAAGGTCACGTGTAAGTTTTGCGAGCAAGAAGTTGGGCGCGAACACGATCTCGATTGACTGAGTGCATGGTAGACCACGATCATCATACGAACCCTAGAGCACGATGGATCACAGACCTTTTCTTCGATTAAGCGTAAATATCGCAAAGGGTCAGATAGGATAGCGTCCGGATGTACATGGAGCTGCGAAGCACCATACAGGAGTGGGGTGAAGTGCATCTCAAGGGATCCAGCGACGTGATCGAATCCCACCCCTGATACTGTGTTAGCACGCCGTCTAATATGCAATCATAAGACTCACAGTTCAAGATCTTGGACTGAGAATGAAGGCCGTAGCTTTGACCCTTGGCGTAACATGCAGCAATGATAGTACGGTGCGTGTGCACGACGACCTTGGAAAAACCAGTCGACCCCGAAGTCAAGAAAAGCATGGCATCATCGTCAGGCTTGGGTTGGTGAATAGCAAATTCCGTACGCGAATTCTTCGTTGAGGCCTTCAGCTCGGAAAACAAATGAATATCAAGGGCGGGGATCGACCGTAATTGATCAGCACCGCTTTCATTCGTCAACCATGTTGCCGACGAGAAAAGATTCCTGATGTGAATGACATGACCCTCTTTGTGGGCCTGCTGAGCACTTAACGCAGGCTGCAAGCAGGGTACGTAACCGGCGAGGAGACATGCCCAAATGGCAGCCATGTTGTCCTGATGCTCAGTAAGGTAGACGACGATGACGGACCCAGTGGGCTTTCCCCACGCACGGACGGCTTTTGCGAGGCAGAAGGCATATTGATAGAATTCGCTGAACGTCTTGATTTGGATGGGAGAATCGAGGGCAGAGAAGGAAACAAAGGACAGTTGACGGTCCGGGTATTCATAGACGGCCCGAGAGAGAACATCCACAAGCGTCCCTGGGACGACTGATCTTGAAAGAGAAACCTTCAGATCACGGGCGGTATTGACATGGACGTCGAGCGGAGAAGCATCGACGGGGGCAATGGGTAGTGATGGAGGTATAAAAGTGTACGCTGAGCGGTATGGTGAAAGAACGCGCATCGAGTCTAGGAAAATTGGCTTGTTTGGTGTCATTTAGTCTGCTTAACCGCCTTGTTTAATACGTTACCGAAGGTGAGTCGTTTTTGCAATGACCGGACCGCTGAGCACACATGGGTGTGCAAACGATACCATTCGAGACGGGAAATTGGAGGAAACGAAAAACAAGTTACGTCCCCGTCA
>JBBPLN010000748.1:0-14028 GCA_038089815.1 Sutorius eximius
TGTTTCCTGGGGTTTATTTACCTTCCAAATCCACTGAGAACACTCGCTAGATCCAGCGATTTTTTTGTGAGGCTCTATGCCCACATCTCCCTCCACACTTCAATGATTTCTTGATCACTTCAAATTAGTTCAAGAACACATGCCTGTGACCTGGGAACATGTTTCCTGGGGCTTATTGACCTTCCAAATCCACTGAGAACACTTGCTAAGTCCAGCGATTTTTTTGTGAGGCTCTACACCCATCTCCCCTCCACACTTCAATGATTTCTTGATCACTTCAAATTAATTCAAGAGCACATGCCTGTGACCTGGGAACATGTTTCCTGGGGCTTATCGACCTTCCAAATCCACTGAGAACACTTGCTAAGTCCAGCGATTTTTTTGTGAGGCTCTACACCCATCTCCCCTCCATGCTTCAACAATTTCTTGATCACTCCAAATTAATTCAAGAACACACACCTGTGACCTGACAACATGTTTCCTGGGGTTTATTGACCTTCCAAATCCACTGAGAACACTCGCTAAGTCCAGCGATTTTTTTGTGAGGCTCTACACCCATCTCCCCTCCACGCTTCAACAATTTCTTGATCACTCCAAATTAATTCAGGAACACACACCTGTGACCTGAGAACATGTTTCCTGGGGTTTATCTACCCTCCAAATCCACTGAGAACACTCGCTGGATCCAGCGATTTTTCTGTGAGGCTCTACACCCACCTCCCCTCTACGCTTCGACAATTTCTTGATCACTCCAAATTAATTCAGGAACACACACCTGTGACCTGAAAACATGCTTCCTGGGGTTTATTTACCTTCCAAATCTACTGGTAACACTCGCTAGGTCCAGCGATTTTTTTGTGAGGCTCTATGCCCACCTCCCCTGCCTCGCTTCGACAATTTCTTGATTGCTTCAAATTAATTCAGGAACACATGCCTGCAGCCTGAAACATGTTTTCCCAGTGTTTTTCAACCCTCTGAATCCACTGGAGATGTCCACAAAGCCCCTACTATTTTTTGAAATGGACTTTCATCATATGCCCCCATATGCCCCGGTCCAACATTGTTTGATTTGTATCTCGGGATCCCGACCACCAATTTTCATGAAAGTTAGTGCAAAATGATCCCACAGATGCCCTCTATTTTATGGTATAAACAGATCTCAGAAATAAAAAATCAATTTAGAATCTTAATTCCAAAATGACCATATAAGTGATGCATAACCCTAGGACCAGGGTACGTGGTTGATCTTGAGTTTGGTGACGACGCGTGCGAGGGCCGTCTTGAAGGTGTTGTGTCCGTCGAACTCGAAGAAGTGGCGGCGTGCTGCAAGACGAGAGAGGATGTCGAGGGCTGCGCTGAGGATGTGCTGGAACATGCCATCCTGGATGAAGGGGGGTTCGCGACGTCTGTCTGCTCCATCGATGGTCTTGTCGACGAAGAAGGAAACGGGGCGGCCTTCTCCTGGAGGGGAGGGGAGGGAGAAGAGGAGGACATCGTCGTTGTTTCTTGCAGGGTCTAGAGCTGCGAGGAGATGGGGAAAGTCGTCCTTCTCGTAGGAGAGGGGGTTGTCGGACTTGAGCCAAGTCCTGAGGGATATTCGTCTGGACCGGGCGATGTCCCTGGCAAGGTAGTCGCGACTCTCCGCAAGGGGTCTGAGCTCGTCCTCGACGGCGGTGCGGACGAGGTTCTTGACATCCTCGATGTATACCTTGAGGGCAATCTCGAAAACATGGGCGACGAGGGTGCTGTTGTAGGCATGGGAGGCACGACGATCTTGAGGGGTGGGTGTCACAGAAGAGTGTTCTACGGCATCAAGGATGACGAAGCGGGCAGTGGATTGCTATGAGAAGGAACTTGGGGTAAGAAGGAGGGAGGTGTGAAGACACAGAGAAATCAGGACTTGCCTGCATGTGGGCCTTGCCATACGTGAGTTCCTGGACACGTCTGGAGCCCATGAGCGGGTGTCTGTCATGTGGGGTACGTGGCCATGAATTGGTGTCGAGGGAGAGGCGGTTGGAGGCAAGATCCGGGAAGGAGACGAGATGCTTATTGATGGATGGGACGCCGTCGTGGAGAATGCCGAGGGAAAGAAAATGGGGGAGCATGAGCTTGCGCGAGATGACCTTGGCAGAGCCGGTGTGGGCATAGTTGAGAGAGCGTTCGAGCATGGACATGAACTCGATGTGGTATGGGTCGACATGTTTGCCAAGAACAAGGTCGGGAAGATGTTGTCTCCAGAGGAGTTCGATGAGGGAGGTGATAGGGTAGGTGGTCCAGTTGAGGAGGCTGGGTATAACCTGGGAGAGACATGAGGAAGAAGGATGGATGGATGGATGGATGGATGGATGACGACGACGACGACGAAATGGGGACTGACCTCTCGTTTGAAGGGCTGGACAGAGGCCTTGATGGGATCTATGACGGTGGGATGGGCGAGGTGCTTACAGATGGTGGCGATGACCTCCGTATATACTGATCTAAACGAGGGATCAACACACGAAGCGAAGAGTGGTGGTGGTCACGGACCTTCCATTCTTGTGTTCAGGTCTGAGACGGTGGAGGTCTATGGAGAAGGTCTGTTCGATCCTGAGGGCTTGTGGCTGATTGTCGCCTCTGAGGGTGGAGACGAAGCGTTGGTGGGGGAGGCCATTGAGACAATGTTGCTTTCGCTGGGAGAAGCGGCGCTTGGTGGCCTGAGATTTGGCGGTGGTTCCAGAGAGGACGGAGGTGGCAAGGCCAAGCTGGACATAGTGAAAGCGGGCCTGGTCACGGACCCTGTGGGAGATGGTGTTATAGATCTGAGCATGAGTGCCGTGAAGGACTGGAGCGCCTCGCTGGAAGTCGTCACCGAAGAGATAGGCATGTTGGTCGTCGGGATGCACTGGAGGGGACAAGAGGGCATTGATGTCTGTGAGGACGTGATCGAAGGAGGAGAGAGTCCTGTTGGCCTGTACGTTTCCAAAATGTTTTGTGAAAGCAAGAGGGTAGGTGTGGTAGGTGTTCTTGCCATGGTCGTCTGGAGGAAAGAGGGTGTCAATCTTTGTGAGGTCTGCGAGGGCACCAGACTCGACGAAGGTGGTTGGCAAGCGTCTGCGGACACGAAAGCCTTCAGCATCGTAGACAGGGAATTCGTGACCTATTCTGTTGCGACGAAGGTCGACCTGGATACGGTCTGGGTCTGTGGAGGGGAGGTCGTAGAGGTTGTCATAGAGCTGGTGAAGAAGACGGCCAGAGATGTTGTTCCATTGTTGTACCTCACGAAAGCTGGCCAACGGGTCAGCGTGGGTTAGGAAGCGAGGGGGTGGAGACTTACAGGATGTGGTGAGCGAGGGAGAAGGACATGAGACGGAGATGGGTGAGGTCACGATGTTGGTCCCAGGTGTGCTGTTCATTGCGGACGACATCGTTGTCGAGCTGGGCAGTGCAGATGGGTTGGTTCTGACCATATCTGAGGGTGAGAGCGACGGGCATGTTTTCGGAGAGGAAGCCATCTGCCTTCCAGGACACGGGTGCATCACGGACCCAATGATGCCAACGACGTGTGATCTGAGCATGGAGCAGACGGACGTCATGGAGGGTGAGCTGGAGATGTCTGTTGCGTTCATCGAGTCTGCCTCTGTGAAGAGGATGGTGAGATTAGAGAAAAACAAAAGAGAGGATGAACGGACAGGATGTCTGTGACGCGAGAGACAGAGTGAAAGGAGATGGGATCTGGATAGGGATTGTTGCAGTGGATGTCCTGGAAGTGCATGTCGGAGAGGAGGGTTGCAAAGAACATGATGACCATGTATGCATGATCTGGGGAGGGTGCGGTGGAAGAGGAGGAGGAGGATGGGAGAGGGGTCATGTCTGGGGGAGCGTCTGGGCGTTCCAAGAGAGGGTTTGGGACAAAGGCGAGCCAGATGTCCTCCTGAGCCCTCGAACCGATGTAGAGCATGCGACCTGTCGTGGAGAATGGAAGGGTGGTGTGTGTGTCGGGCCACTGTTTGAAGAGGTTGGAAAACGTGAGATCGACATGCCAGGTGTGGTCGTGATGGACTGCAGGGGAGGGAAGGATGGCGTCGAGACCGATGCGTGCACCAAGATAGAGGGTGAAGTCGACGAAGTGACCTTGTATGGATGGAACGACATGGTCGTCGGTGGTGCTGAGGCGGAGGTGTGGATTGACGAGGATGGGGGAGCGCTGCTTGAGGACGGTGATGGCGGCACGGTGATTCTTGTTGTCGAACAAGGACTTGAGGGTGGAGAGATATATGGGCTGAACGGGGGCAGCCCTGAACTGGGCCTCAAAGTCAGGATCTGCGATGTCGGGACGTGTGCTGCGCATGATGGCGTCATCTATGGTGGACTGAGTGTAAGCGTCGTCCGCATGCATGTGATCTGGGATGCCGGTGATGTCAAAAGGGGCGTCTGCAAGAGCAGGATCGAGAAGGGGGTCGATATCGACAAGAGGATGAGGAGGGTTGTCATTGTCGGACGAGGGAGGGCTGAATGTGAACATGGAGGTGAGGGCAGAGAGAAGAGGAGAGAAAAGGACGTACGGAGAGGAAGAGAGCACGGGAGCACGAGACATTTGTTTACTGGAACGGTAAGTATGGGAGGAGAGAGAAAGAAAGAGAGCAGAGAGACTGGGTCGAGACTATGTTGGGGTGACATAAGGAGGAACGGACCATTGTTCGTTCAGGGTGGTGGTGCTAGGCGACGGAGATGCAGGGAAACAAGATTGATTGATTGTATTCACGGCGTATTGGACGGTAGTACAAGGAGAACACGGAGCAAACGAGAAACGTACACGACGAGATCACGGCTGGGTCAAGGTCGACATGGCAAGGTTGACGTCCTCCTCTTCCTCCTCGACCTCACTCGGAGAACCTTGTGCATCCTCGGCATCCTCGTCTTCATCGTTGTCGTCGATGTCTTCGGATTCAGGACGAGACGACTCGCGGCTAGGGCCGGGCCTATCTCCTGCGGTGTTGAGGCGGGGGCGTTTCTTGAAGTTGGGCTGACGTGTGGCTATGGAAAAAGTGAGGAATGGGCAAGGGGACGGGAGGAACGTGAGTGAAATGGACGTACGAGAGAGGGTGCCTTCGTCGACGGAACGGGGGGAGTTGCGCTTGGAGGATGATGCAACGGCGGTAGCCTTTCCCTTTCCCTTTGCGAGGGCTGAGCGAGTGACGCGCGCAGAAGAGGGGGGGTTGGCAGCGGATTGTTCTGACAGAGAAGGGGCGTTAGTGATGCATAGACGATGGTGGCCGAGAGGATACATACGACGGCGAGAACGAGGCTTTTCGATGATGGCAGGTGTCTCGAGATCGCGGATGGTCTCGGTGATCGCTGCAACAGGAATATGAACAAGGTGAGCCAGGGTGATGTGCGACGTACAGTCCATGGTGATCGTGTCCACAGCGGCATCTCCTAAAAAGGAAAGGGGGTTAGTCTATGAAACGCACGCGGTCTGCCCCGCAGTTGTACACGTGTGTCAGAGGGCGACGTATGCAACGAGATGCATGATCGATTTTACCCGCGACCTCGCACACGTGTAAAACTGCGGCCGATGACGCACCTGAATCTCCAACAGGGTGGGAGGCTTGGCTCATCTCTATGTCTCCGGTCTGTGTCGTGTCTGGAAGTGAGCTGGGTGGCACATCGTCCATGTTGACGTCGACGTTGGTCTGGATTGTCGGGGTGTTGCCTGTGCATGGATGAGCAACAAAATGGGGGCAGACACGATCGAGCGGCACACCAGACGGAACCGTCTTCTGCACGTCAGGATGTTGGCCGAGAGCCTTGAGCCGTTTCGTGTTGTCAAACGCAGAGAACATGCAAGAGATCCAGGTCACAGGCGACGTGACCGGGATGAGGGGCTGGTCTTCCTCTGCATCACCGTCGTCATCCTCACCGTCGTCGTCGTTGTCGTCATTCACCTGGCGAAGGATCTTGAGCTTGGGGCGGTCCTTTTCGGGGATCGCATCATCATCCTTGAGCGTTGACCAAGCGACGGTCTTCTCTCGGCGCTGGTATGCGCTCTTGACCAGCAGCTATGAAACAGCCGTCTCGTTGTGTGTGTGTGAATGACATAGCGACCATGACTGACCTTGACGAGAGTGTCCAACGCGCCAGCCATCTCCGGTCTCACCGCATGTACCTTGGTCGTGTCGTCGTCTGTTGAGAGGGGCCAAGCGATACGGCAGGATTGGACCGCGTTGATGATCTTCTGAATGGCGTCTTTGTCACGCAGCCTCGATGCAATGCGACTGCTACGCAAGTTCTGCTCGACGATGCTGAACGTGGATGTGAATGCGGACTCTGCATCAAAGAAGATGCGATCCGGCCATGTGATGAGGCGTGAGGAGGGACCTGGTCGGCCCTTTGCACCGTCGACTGCAAACGAGATGGCGGATTCCAACACGGTGCGGACGTGGGCGGCAGCGCTGCACTTTTTCGTCAGAAAAGGCACACGGTAGTCGAGGACTGTGCAATATTCTGAGATGGCAGTAGCGATCGTGTCTTTGCGCATGCGTGATTCGCTCGGTGCGCTTGTTGGACCCCAGTATCCGGTGTGGTAGTCGAGAAACATGGTCGAGCGGTACATGTCGTCGGGCTGCTGTTTGATCTCCAACTGGCGCGACCACGAGTCGAGCCATTCGGTCGGGTTCCTTTCTCTCCAGGTGGTCTTGAACCGGTTCTTGATCGTCTCGTCTATGACGACAACCTCGAGATTGAGCTGCTTCTTGAGGAGCATGTCTGCATACACGAGCCTCGATGAGCTGACTGACAACTGGCAACGTCAAAACATGCACGCACCGTCCGAGTCTTTCGCGTCCTTCTCCACCTTCATCGCATCGCCGATCTTCCATGCCCGCACGACTTTGTTTTCGCCCTCCAAGAGCATGAACTCTTTGAGTGACTTGGAGCTGGTTGCACGAGCGGGCATGTCGACCTGCTCCATATCCTCCTCCATCTGAAGGAGTGCACCGAAGTTCTCGACGATGGTCCAAGTGCACTGCGTGGTGTCAGTCTGGTTGACGAGCGTCTCTGTCGACACTGGCACTCACAACCCTCAAGCAGAGTGGGACGAGGTCTGACACCAAGTCTGGATGTGCGCTCAACGCGCGCAGCATTTCTGCTGTCTCCGACCCGATCTTCCATTTACCTCCGACGGTCTTCTGTGCGTAGAGCAACGGGCTGAACCACGCAGACAGCTGTCGATGGTGTGTCAGTCTCCTGGTACATGTTTGTGGCACGTTCTGACACAGGTGTCGATGTGCGGTGCAAATGTGCATGGCATTCCACCTCACGATGACACCTGTGTGAAAACGCGGTCAATCGGAGGTGTTGCTCACCTCTACCAACGCATTGGGCACACGCCTGAATTGTTTTGACAGCGACTTCCACACGGACACGGACATGAAGGGCAGCAGTTCGGGCTCTTCGGGGTATCTCTTCATCTCCAGCACGAGCTTCGCCTTCGATGCACAGTCCTTCCACACCCGCTTTGTCCCATCGCTCATGGCAGACGCGTTCTCCTCCTTCAGCATCGCGATGCCCGTCGTGCGGATCGCTTCCACCACGTTCTTCACGTACTTCGTGTATGCGTCCGTCCAGACTTGTGCGCCTGTCCCGATGTATTGCCACAGATCCCCAGATCCAAGCATCGTCCGGTACTCGGCGTCGATCTGTCGCCTCAGATCGTCGTTGATCGCCCCCTTCGCTGGCGTTGCATACCCAAGCGTGTTCATGCATTCCACGAGATACTCGTCTGCGCTCTTCTTCGCGTTCTCTCCGCTCGATGGATTCGACAGAGTCTGTTGGGCTCGCTTCACCTTCGCCTCGTCCCACTCGATGTCGTTGAAGCACAGGCGAAGACGGTGCTCCAGGAAGATCACCACCGCAGCCAGCAACTGTTCACACATCAGCCCGACTGTCCATGCACGAATCTATGCCACAACTCACCCCGCCCTGCTCTGAAAGAAGATCGTTCGTCAGCTGTGTCATCTTGAATATGTCCGAATGCACGTAGTGCGTCTCGTTTGGGTCGACGATCGTCTCCATCAGCTTCCACACATAGTCCTGTTGAAGGAGCGTCGCGATTTTGTACCCGTGCGACACCGAGCGCAGCCCGTGTGGGACCTCGCATTCAGTCCATCGTTTGCCCTGCGACGCCATCATCAAGAACATCTGGATGATTCCTTCCTCTGCACTCTCCGCATACGAGTACAGCCGCTGGTTTGTAGACAGGTGGTACCCGAGCACTTCGCCATCAGCCTCGATCAGTTCTGTCGTCTGTGCATCAGACACGTTGTCCCTGTTCAATCCAACTCTCACCTTTGTCATAGACAGACACGATCCACGATCCGCCCATCCGAAGCATCCCTTGCATGTATGCCACATTCTCCAACGCCACGTTCAGCTGCTCCTCGGCCACGGTGTCGCCATCGCCGTCGCCCTTTGCAAGCCTCTTCTTCAGCTCGTTCACCGTCCTTGTCGCCGACGTGGCCATTGTCTCGCGCTGCTTCAGCCAGTCCACCAGTGCGAATCGTCGGTGACGTCCACCCGCTGCGATCACTTGCGGCCCGTACTTCTCGTTGTCTGTCCCAGCATCCTTCACAAGGTCGTCTCCCTTCAGCTTCAGCTTTGGTAGGTGTGATCCGTCCCTCGTTGGATCGTCCATCAATGACAACGACACCACCGAATCCTCGTCCAGCAGCGTCCTGTCCACGATCAGTGGCAGAACGTGGCTCATCCCGAACCTATCCAGCCCGTTCTGGTTGAACGACTCCAGCAGCGTTCGTTTCTCCTGTACATTTAGCTCCCTTTTGTTGTATTTACCGAATACCAAGTTCCTCTTCACGATGTCCGTTTGAGCGTATCCGATCAGCGCTGCTCGCTTCTTGTCTTCGAGATCGTGCATCTCGTCCATATACTTATCGATCCTGTTCATCGACGTGCCTTGTGCATCTTCGCGACCTCTCCGTTTCGTGGGTTTTGCTGTATCCTTGCGCTTCGGCTTCGTAGATGACATCGTGTGTGAATGAGATCGACACAATGCCACTTCCTTTCCTCCGAACCCATGCCACACATCTCATCACGTGGCTTCTCCTTCCTTATCTGGAATTACACAGCGATCTGACACCACTCTCCAAATGCGGTACATAACGTGCACCCGTGCGACTTCCTTTCCACTTTAGGAAACATCTTATCCGCCGCCTTCCAACACTCCCATCACAGTGCGGCCATTCCACACCATTATCCACAGCATTTTGACACCAGTGTTAGAACGCTGTGGATTCAGTCGCTGCTGATGATCTCATACTCGACATCGTCATCAACAACTGCTCTCCCCCTGTGTCCCCTGCCAACCCCTCCTCTTCGCAATCTCGCCCGCCCCCCTCCCATCACCCTCGCACTATCTGGCGATCTCGGAAGATGGTACCCACCTCCGTCCACATCACCTACAGGTGTGAACTGACCAACTCGCCTCACAATCTCCTCTGTCTCCAGTGTTTGCCAGTATCGCTCAAACCGCTCCATAGCACCCACGCTTGCCCTGCTCATCGTCAGCTCACCTTCCAGCAAATACTCTCCACTCACTGGTGTCCATGTGCCCTCTCCTGTGCAATACTCCCTTCCCTTCCCCATCTCGCCTTCATATCGTGATTCTCGCTCAACTTCATCCCCTCCTGTTCCATCTCACCAATAATCTCCATCCCCTCCTTCCGAACCCACTCCACAATTCCATTCACCTTCGCCTCCACTCTCAACGGCACATTCCACCTTCCCCGTTCCTGCAGACCGACAAGCCTCCCCGTCACAGATCGACACATCGGGCACACAAACTCCCGCTCGCTCACTTCTGCAATCGTGTTGCCATCTCTTTGCTCGTAGTGAGCTGCCCATGTCCGTGTCACGCACAGCCCACAGAACACATGCCCACACCCCGTCCTCATTCCAGTCGCATGAAGCCTGTCCTCCCTTGTCAGTACATTCCTGCACTCACTCACTTCACATATCCTCACAGCATTTGTTGGCATCTATATCCGTCAGTCTCCCTGTGCTCAATACTCTTTGAACTCACTCACATCCCACATTCCAGCTCGTCTCGCATCATTCGATCCAGCACATCCATCCCCCCGATCTTCTTCATCCACGCCATGTATTTCTTTGGGTCTTTCTTGAATGCCCTCACCCGCTCCTCATCATCCCCATCCAGCTCCTTTCTCCTCTCCTGTGCACGCTCCTTCCACCTGTCCCCTCTCTCCCGTTCCCTCTCTATCTCTGCCTCCCCTTCACTCACCATCATTTCCAGCTCCATGATCCTCTTCTTTAGTTCCCCGTTCTCCCTCTCCAGTGCATCGTGTCCACTTTCCTTCTCCTTTCCCTTACCTTTCTTGTATGCCCCCTCCACAATCTCTATCGTGTCACCATCACCATCCTTATCTTCTTCATCTATAACCTCGTCTCCCTTCTTTTCACCAACATTTCCTGTATCCCATCCCATCAGGACAGCATTTCTCTTCGAATACCACTTACTTCTTTGCAACGATACAATCATCCTAATCCTCTCCTGCTGGTCCCGGATCCGTTCCATCACTGTCATGTCTGACATTCTTCTTGCTTCTGTAGGTTCGACGTGAGCGTTGTGTCCAAGATTGCTCGTTGTCCTTATTTGTTTCAGCACAACACACATCCTATCACCACAAATAATGTACCTGTTCTGATTCCACCACATTATGTCCCACTACGGTGATATGCATATTATTTGTTACCCCTTCACACCGCATTTGGACATACCTGTCTAAACACGGACAAATACATACATTATGTAACCGCACTTTGACATATGTGCTATAGTGCGGAACATTTCTTCCCATTTGTGGCATGTTATGCCTCTGTCATTTGTCCCGCTTTGTATTCAGTGGTGTGTGCGGTGGTTATGTATCAAATTATCTCAGGCTAACCTGGGCTAACCTTAAGGGTATTAGAGAAACAGAGTTAAAATGTGGGAGGGGGAGGTGATGTTTGTTCATTACATGCAACATTGTCGTCATCCTATGTCCTACTAGGCTGACTATTGAATACATCCTGTCATGAATCTAGCCACTACATAGTATTAATGTTGTATTCCATGCATGTACAGTACCAACCGAGTATGCTATTGTGCTTGTCAGCAATGGATTTACCAAACGATGCAGTTTATTTAATAGAAGTGGGTGCTGCGAGAAAGTGGTCAAAGCAGCCAGTCCCTGGACGCAAGGTTTTTTTGTGTGTGTTCATCTCACCCACCATGCTCACAATTTCTTTAATGAGGCCCTTTAACTGAAAGTCTTCTACAGGTTTATTCAACACTTCTTTCTGGCACATCGGGCATGTATAATCGGGCTGATGACATCTGCTTGTACATGACTTTAACCATGTGGACTGTATGCATGCAAATTGGGATACATGTCTTTGGGCCTTGCATGCGGTCTCAGATGGCCCAGCACAAAACCTTCTGGTGGAAGATGTCGAGGTAGCAGCAGGGTATCTTTGGGGCGGACTGACATCACGATGGGGAATAAGAAGGCATTGGCGCTTTCCAACGCACCTTGGGAACACCACTGAGACTTGTCATCAGGATCATGTGATACCCAGATGGAGACATCATAGATGCGCAGAGAATACAGTGGGAGGTCCGCAGAGGGTGCAATGATGGGTCAAAAATATGTCAGTTTGTGGGAGGTAAGGTGGTCGCGATCCTTGACAATGACGGCACGAAATGACTAAAACACTTTTGATGAACAAAGAGAGCTCATCACGTCGAGTTCGACTGGGAAGTCAACGAACAGATTGTAGCATGTAGTACATTTTGTATGGGAACAAGCAACAACCTGTGGGGAGGATGCATGACAGGCCAGAGGCGAATGCAAGAGGAAAAGTGCAGATACAACGGACAGAGCGACCCAAGCGGTGGCCAGGATGCAGGAGCGAATGACAGCACTGACAACATCAGCTAGGGTGCATAGACCTAACTACACGAATCAGTCATGTAGAAGTGATGTTCTCGAGAACGCCCGTGCTGTGCTTCCTGATAACATCACTGTGAGCACATCCAGGTCACTGTCGGGGTGGTTAGGTGAGCATAAGGGGAGAATTTCAGGATCGGTATCTGTCATCTAGTTCTCTCATCTTATATATATCTGCATGTGGACCTTTTTAGATGGGTTCAGCTTGCCGAGAATACTCGCTGAGTAACCAACTGTCACCACCATCAACGGGATTGTCCGGTCGTTGCACTCAAGTGCCTGGGGCCTTACGACGGCAACTCGTGTCTGTGTCGTCACCCCAAAAGATTGCATGGACATTTGAGGGTGCCTCAAGATAACCTTTCCGCGAGGGTACATCGGCCATCGGGGTGCCTTACAATCGTACCGTGGGTATTTCCTATTTCTGAGAACCTGTGTCCACCTTTTCAGGTTAGTAAGACTGTTGACCCTAGTGGACGAACGTTCACATGGATTCCACTCTGTCATCGTGTCTGATCATCTAATGTCCAATAGACGAGGGGATCTATTTGACCTTGACTTGAATGGAAGCCTGTATCAGACTGCATGGTCTTCGAGTATGCAATGGTTGCTAATCTGGATGGCAGCGGGGATGACAGACAGCCGCTACAAGAAGATTGTTGAAATTCGAAGTGGGTTGTCTTATCTCGTTTATGTATATGTTGTAGAGTAATCCCGTGAGTAGGTTGGATGTCAGGACCCTTGCAGACAAACCACAATGGGGGCGTGGTCCGTTGTAGATTGGCCGTCGCATGCATTAATCCAAAGTAGGAATCGTCGGTAGCTCTATAGACTCGGACCGTGCAATCTCTTGCTGATCACGAATCCCTTTCCATGCATTTAGCCTGCCACGATAATGCCTTAGCCAATTAGGTCATAAAATCGAACAACGCACTTACACACCGAGCATGGAGTTCACGTACGCTACGCAACGTGAGCATGTCAGTCTGCAAGTAACACAGACTGCACATGCTTACACTTGCTCAAAATCATGCCGGCGATCTGGTAATGGGGGACCGTCTTGTTCCGCATAACAAACTGCAGGCATGTCAGCAACGAACACCTGGTCAATTGGCAGACTCACCAGGATTACGAACACTACGGTGCCGATGCTGCACGGATATAATATGAGAAGGGAGACGAGAAGATTGCAAGAGAACATGCGCTCACAATGTAAACAAGCCCATCTGCACGAAGACGATGAGCAATTTCTTGACGAAACCCTCCCTCCTGTACCAAACCAATGAAATTCCCGCGATTGGACGAACACGGGGCCATACCGAATGCTCGACGGTCGCAGATAATACAGTACTGTAAGTGTGATGGTGGCATCACAAATCGCGCTCGCGACCGAAGCCAACGCTACATAGTACTTATAAAGACAATCAATTTATATGACGAGATTCAGAATCAAGTATGCCACTATGCACTTTCGACGGACACAGGACGGTAGCACTCGACGTACTGATACTGCCCGAAGGTTGTCAGCACAGCATGAAGGGCACAATGATTTTGGAGTACAGACAACTCAGCAATGACCACTGCATTGGCTAAGATGAAGAGTGGATAACGGAGAAAGAATTGTCGACGGACTCAAACCAAATGCTATGAAAAGATGGGTAAGGTCTCCGAATGACATTCAGACGGTACGACATACCTAGCTGGAGACCCGCGGGAACAAGCTATACGAAATTCAGCCTCGAACCCTTCCAACATGAGGAACATCGCACCACCGCCAACGTGTTTATCACGCTCTGACCACTAACTTTCAGACGGATGTCATGGGGAGTGTAAGGAACTCAGTGAAAATAACTTACTGATCCAGACTCTATGGGCGTAAAAGCTAGAGGGAATGACGTGAGACATGAAGGATATACCGGGGACCAAGTCATACATTTGAACCAGGAAGATGATATGATACTCAAAAAACTGAGCCAGCTTTCACATTCACATGATTAACTGACTCACAAAGAGGATGAGCGATGAC
>JBBPLN010000749.1:0-13991 GCA_038089815.1 Sutorius eximius
ACTTGTGAGTGAGTGGCGTTGGAGGCTAATGAGTCAAGCTGGGACTCTATCCCGAGGGAGCAGTTTACCGACGTGCTGAGGTCATGTGACTGTGTGAAATAAGGGCGAAAAATATACCCCTATAACACAATGTAAGTGAGCAGTAGCACCTCTTGACTTGAGGCTGGGTTGGAGCAAGCTGTGTCTCCAATACCACACCCTTGACTGCAGCAGCCACCAACCTTTCTGACTGGCTGCCAGTTGCTAGTGCTCAGTCAGTGACCCAAGAAACCCCTGCCTTTCATCTTGATAGCATTCTTCATTATAGGAGACTGGTTAGGGAATTCCAGCATGGATGGCTGGAGTTTTGCATCCTGAACACACTCACAAGGTAGTTGTCCTTCATTTCTGCCAGTGTTTGAGTGCTCAAAGACCATATAGTGCTTATTTTTATGTTGTTGAGCATAATGTCAATAAGCATACCATTTGTTATTACAAGAGACTGATTAGAGAATTCCAGGATGAATGGCTGGATTTTGACATCCTGAACATGCTCACAAGGTACATACCTTGTCCAGCTGCATCTGAGATGAGGTCCATGCCATGGTCACCCATCATCTTCATACAAAATGGGTCATGCTTACTTGCAGAGCCAGCACATGATCTGCTGAGGTGGTGGTACCAACAACATTGACCTGTATTTTTTTTGATGAGCTCCTGGCACAATTGTGCACATGATTGCACCTGTCATAAAAATGATTATTACTTCCATGAGATTGCTGGTGTTGTTGGTGGTAGTGGTGGTGGCAACATCAATGGACTGTGATAAAATGGTCTGAATGAATGGACAGATACAATTACATGCATGATTATGCCTGGGGTTGGTTTCTAAGCAGACATGTGCTTTGCTTACAATTTGGTTGTGATTGTAATCAGAATAAAATAGGATCACATCAGACTGGATGGACTGGATATAGGACACTTAAGGATATCTAGAACACTAGAAAGGACAGATTTATGAATATAGAGAGCCACAGGCTCCTATGACATTCACAGGGTCACAGTGTTATGTTTAGAGTGTAGAACCACATAAATATGAAGGATGAAGGACTAGTTGAAGGTGGATAGACCAAGCAGTCAATGAGGAGTGCAATGTATTTATAGTGTAGGCTATACTGTCAAAGTGACACTCTACCCTGGTGTAAGGGTGGGCTCAAGGAAGCCTGGAGAGGCTTGGACAAGGAGGAAGCTAGATGATATATCAAGGTAGAACTAGGGATTGGCATGGGTGTGGGTAACCCATGTGGGCTGTGGTATCTGTACCCACACAGGTACAGGTATGGGTCTGGATCTTGTGACCCATGGCAAACTTATACCCATAGCACAGGTTTAGCAGTATCCATGGTGGCTAGGACAAAGACATGACGACAATGATGTGATCACATCATCATCATCATGTTGTCATCACAAGGGTGAGAGAGTGACAACAACAATACAATGATGACAATGCAATCATGGGAGTATGATCATTCCATCATTGTTGTGTTGTCATCATGAGGGCAAGGGCAAAAGGGCAAGAGCAAGGGGGCAACGATAAGGATGTGATTGCACTGTGATTGTGTTGTCATTGCAATGATGAGGGGTACAAGTGAGGGTGCATGGGCAAGGGCATACAAGTGAGGGAAAGAGGGTGAGGGCAGGGTGAGGTAGTTGCAAGGGTGAGGGTGAGAGGATGCATATGGGCAGTCAAGACTGCAACAATCACAATGATGTGACAATCATGATGTTGCAATTGCTGCGTTGTTGTCATTGTTGTGGCAAGGGTATCATGAGGGTGAGAGCAAGAGTGCAGGCAATGCAAGGGTGTGAGCGACGTGAGGGTGTGGACATTGACACCAGGAAACATGAGGGTGAAGATGACAGTGTGATGCGACTCTACAACATGAGAGCATGGATAACACAAGGGCAAGGTCGTGATTGTCATGTTGTCATCATGGCAAGGGTGCCATGAGGATGAGGGCACAGGTGATGTGAGGTTGTGGGCTTGTTGTTGCTGACTTGCTGTCATGTTGTCACTTGCAGGGCAAGGTGGGTGTTACAGTGAGAGATGAGGACATACAGGTAATGAGGCAGGTGATGATGGCATGTGGGCACAGGTGAGGGGGCACAGGTGAGGACAATGACATGATGGCAACAATGCGATTGCACATCTGCAATCACATTGTCATCATCATGTTGTTGTTCATGGACAAGGTTGGTGTGATGATGAGAAATGGCCACATGCAGTGTAAGACAGATAATAGGTGGGCTAGGGCGAATAGGTTCGTCCCAAGGGTCCTATAGGTAAGGTTGGTAAGGGAGAAGGGTTTGGTTCGACAGGACCAAGCACTTTGACGAGAATCCGGTGTAGAACAAGGTCCGGAACGATGAAGAGACGAGTATAAGAAATCCGGAGTTTTGACGAAGTCCAGATAACGAGTTTAGAGCGAAGATGAACCTGGATATCGACGAGAACCGAGCGGAAATGATGATCAGAGACTCAGACAGGTTACGACCATTCTCGAAAAGAGCCAAGATAAGATTCTGCTCGTCATCCTACAGTTTTTATAGTCCGGGTACACCCAAGACTGTGTCCATAGTGACGATAAGTAGCGCATGTATCATAAGATAAGTGCCGAAGCACATAGGAACGTCTGAGTAAGGTGAAACATGTTAAACATAAGTAAAGAAACGAAGTCCGGACCCGAGAAGGTAATCCGGATGGAATCCAACCCGGACTGGACTATCGGATATGAAACCAGATTATCCGGACATGTACCAAGTAACCTGGACCACTCTGGACTGGATCGGATGGACTTCAGACACGAGATGGATGCTTGAAGGAACTCTGGATGATCTGAAAACAAGGGATACAAACCTAGAGAGTTGTGACTCTCTACAGCGGGTGATGGTGCATGAGTGAGGGCAAGGGTGAGGGCAATGACAACATGGCAACAATGACATGATCGTGCTTCTGCAATTGTACTGTTGTCATTGTGTTGTCATTGCGAGGGTGACTTGGTGTGTGGGTGATGGCATATGGGTGAGGGTGCACAGGTTGGGCAAGTGGGTGTGATGGCAAGGAATGAGGGCATTTTCTGTGGGTAGCACAGGTATACCCATGGCGGGTTGCAGTACAGGTAAGAATATCCTTACCCACTGTATTATCCATACCCATGCCCAACAGGTATGGGTAATTGCAGGTACAGGTGCAGGTCAGATACCAGGTACCCATAGGTATACCCATGCCAATCCCTAGGTAGAACTAGTGTAACGTACAAGGGTAGCTACACTAGGGTTTATATGGTGTCTACCAAGGAATAACCAATAGTGGAGGCTACATCAGCAGTGACAGGTGTCAACCCAAGATGACAGTAGAGGTGACAGCTGTTGACATGAAATAGGGTAAGTAAAATAAGAAGTGCTGCACAGCAATGATTGACAGGTGTCAATCAGAAGTGAAGGAGATAATAGAACCATCAATCAAGAAGAGCAGAAGTAAGTGATTGACAGGTATCAAGAAGAAGTGTGTAGCATGTGTGTGATATGGGGTACAAGGGCATGCAAAAGAATGCCCTTTGGAGACAAGAGTCTGTGACAAGGTTATGGGGAATCCCCAGTATGGCTATGCAAGCCAAGTATCTGTGGGTAAGTCAAAAACAAGGCAAGTGTAGACAAAGAAAAGAAAGTGAGACGTATAAGAACAATGTAGGAGCCTATGGCTCTCTACATTCATAAACCCTTCTTTAGCAGTATCCTAGATGTCCTCAAGCATCTGATGTCCAGTCCATTTTCATTCCATCTGATGTGGTCTGGTTTGCATCTGATTTGAGTTTGGTTCAATCTCTGACCAGAAATTCACTAATCCAACCAGACATATGTATGTGTAATCTGGTCCAGATTATGCTGGCTTTGATCCAGAATACCTTTATTTTGGTAAAGACTTATCATTTCTTGCTTATTCATTCATGATTATGCTCATCCTTCACTTTCAGAATGTGTCCCAATGTGTTTAGGCATGTACCATGTATACCTGTCATTTCCTTGGTTACAGTCTTGGGTATGCCTGGACTATAAATCCTGTACCAATATTCCTAGAATATCATCTGGCACTCATATGCCCTGATCACCCATCATCTCTAAGTCTCCCATTAGCATCAGTATCATTGTCTGGACCTCATTCTATTTGGAATATTGTTTCTTTGTTTTCAGACCTCCTCCTAGTCCAGAATATTCATTTCTGGATCATTCTCATTGTCCAAATCCTCCAGACCACTCTCCAGCACTGCAGTCAGTCTCAGCAAACCCTTCTGCACTAACAACCTTACCTACAGAACCCCTGAGGATGAGCATATTCACCCTACCTCACACCCCCTATCTATCTTACAATGAGCAAATCATAACACACAGGTGGTCAAAGCTGGAACCATAGAGGCCACCTTATATGCTGCAACTAGTACTATGCTCAAGATAATGACTGTTATCTGAGAGTCTGTGATGTGCAAAGAATGCTTCTCCAATATAAGTCATTGATACCAGTTGTACTAACTGCTATGAGACTCACCAACCATTTGTCCAAATCCCAACTCAACCTCCATCATACAGTATTCTACAAACTTGTGATAATAGGACCCAAGCTTCAACACTCCAATGAAATGCCATGATTTACCATTGCTGTGATTGATCCATCCATAGACAATACAATTCCCTAGAGCAGCACAGTTCTCAATTTCTGGAACTTCAATGGTTTAGACCAGTTCACTTGAGCAGATATGTGGAAGATAAATTAAATACACCCTGAGTTTTGTCCTAAGTGGGATTGATCAGCACCTCTTGGCTTGACAGAATATGAAAACATACATATGGAGATAGTGAGAACAAAGCAACACTAATAAATTCCCATTGTCACTTATAAACATGTACATGTTGGTCAGATGCCAACTTGGCACTGAAATATACATAGAAGGTTGGCTTGAAGGATTTTTGGCATTGCAGAGCATTATGCCATCTTCATTTGCACTTCAATATAGCACAACCAGCCACTCTTCACCAGGCAGAAGAGAAATCATCCACACAGTTGACACAGGTAACAAGAGAGCCATGGTTCCAGGTTGTGTAGAAAAATGGTCTGGGTGTTACAGGCTTGCATTTTCACCTCTAAGTTTTCCATTTAAGCACCCACCAAGCACTCAAGACTAGTAGCTCAATGCTACACTCACTAGGATTGATTTCTACAAGATCAGTCACTACTGATCAACAATGCCACTTAGATACTTGATGTATACCAGTCATCACATCATGTGACTTACAAGTGTGAGTACTCACACAATTGCACCTACACACAACCCCTATTTAGGATTTGATCTAGCATCTGATCTCAGTGATCTCATCACCATCATGATCTACATGTGTAGAACACATGTCCACTTCCATTTTGAGGTTGTGACTCATCACATATGCATACATGCACTGTGTGCATGTTATCTCTTCCACTCTTATTTATTAAGTAGATGCTTCTCAAGGCTCTGCCAACTTATGGTAACCTCATGGACTAACTTCTCTTCCATTCTGAGGCTTTGCAGTCTTGCTGTTGAAACCACCCAAACCCCTATGTATCCATGTGATTGTGGGGAGATGCACTCATATGCACCCAAATAGGGTTGCACATCTACCTAACTGATCTCTAGACTTAGGGGCTAATTGCCTGAGAGAGAGAAAGGGAGAAAGTGGCAAGTTGTATCACTGCTTTGGTGGAGTTATGGGGAACTCTCCAAAGTGAACTAGACTGGAGAACATCCAGCTAGATCACCTTGGTATATATAGTGACCAGCTAGCTATGTACACCTGTGTACACTAGATCTAAGATAAATACTAATCTAATCATATATAGTAATGGTCTGTATGGTTACAATGAGGCTGCAGAGCCATGAAATGGAAGATAATATGGTCCTTGAGGTTACCATGAGGTGGCAGAGCCTTGATGAAGCATGTAAGTAATAAATAAGAATGGAAGAGATAACATGCACACAGCACATGTGTTCATAGATGATGAGGCACAGCCTCAGAATGGAAGCATGTACATGCAGTTGATGCATGTAGATCATATGGTGATGAGATCACCAAGGTCAGATACTAGATCTAATCATAAATAGGAGTTATGTGCAAAGGTGCATTCATGCAAGCGCTTGCGCTCATAGATCACGTGATATGATGACTGGTATGCATTGAGCACCTAAGTGGCATTGGTGATCATGTGATCACTTGATTAGAAGTCAATCCTAATGAATGTAGCATTGAGCTATAAGTCATGAGTGCTAACTGGGTGCTTAAGTGAAAACTTAGGGGTGAGAAGTGTAGACCTATAACACTAGACATGCTTTCAATCAATTCCTAAGCAGTGGTATTATTAGAAATCATTACTCAATTCAGCCACTACTCCTAATACATATTTTAAATTTGCTTGGTCATATATTTTTCCTTTGTTTTCTAGCTTTTCCTCTATATTTTATAATGTATGTATCATAGCAGGAATATGGTGGGTATGTGGTGATTTATAATATAAGACTCTAGTTTATATCCAGAAGCATGATAAAATATTATTACAGAAATGTTGAGGAATAGAAAAATATTGAGGGTCACAAATATCCATTTTCTGATATTCTATTACACCCCATTCATTCCAAGCTTCCATCATGGTTTTTAAACCACTTTTCACTTTTTGAATAATAAAGAGATGGAAAATGACATGAGATAGTTAAGTTCAAGGCATTTAGACTGCTAGTATACATTGTAATTAGGCTATGGCAAGGGTAGCAGACACCTGCCTGGGTCTTGGGTGTGGGTGTTTCCCAGGTATGGGTGCAGGTGGGCTACTCTGACATCTGTACCCTTACACACACCTGTGCTTGGGTAGCAGTACCTCTACATGTTAAAATCTATGACCAAATACTATTTAAACTCTATCAAAATTGGTGAATGGAATGGAAACCTTATGTGAAATGTAAAGCCTAAGCACAGCTTATGTGTCCCTGCTCCGAAATTTTGCCTTTGGCTTTGTGACCACCTTCCACTCCCTGTTTGGTTCAAGCTATGCAGTTGGGCTTTCTTTCCTTTGCAAAGCATAAGCTCAGTGAAAAGGTGCAAGTGGCACTTGATGAGCATGGGGAGCTGCCAAGGAAGAAAAGAGACATACCTGCCAAAGAATGCACAACCTCAAACCCACCTGCCAGGAAGAAACTAAAGGTGGAAATGGAAATGGTGATGACAGTAATAGGGAGCATCAGAGCAATGTGCACACTGACAATGCCAGGAATGCACACAGTGACAATATGGGGAATGCATACAGTGACAACACTGGGAATGCACATGGTGACAACACCAGGAACATGCATGGTGATGATGCCAAGGACAGTGGCAGTGGCAGTGACATTGATGAAGACAATAGCAACATCAAGGATAACCATCCTGCTTCACCATTGACACCTGAAGACACATTAGAGCAGCTAATGAAGGAATGGATCTCACCTGTATATGTGTTTTTCAAGCCCAAACCACACATTGTCTATCACAATGAATGCCTTGCACATGAGTTCAAATGTGCTGCAAAAGGATGCAAGGTTAGAATATGCTGTTATCCAGACACAAAGGATGCTCACTTGACAGGCAACATGCGCTGGCACATCAAGGCTTGCAAGGGCTGGGGAGAGGAAGTGTTAAAGGCAGCTGATACAACCCAGAATTCACAGGAGGCATGCACCAAAATCACCATGCACTACCAACAAGATGGCACCATTACCACACTGTTCAAACAAAGTGGAAAAGGAAACCCTATGTACTCAAACCATCAGCACACCTGTGATGAAACAAAGTGATTGATCATTGGAATACAATACTTGATGTTGCTGATGCTCACAACAGGGTAGCTATTGTCAAATGGGTCAGCAAGAGCCTGTGCCCATTCAATATCATGAAAGACCCTGGTTTCTTGTTACTGATGAAAACTGGTTGACCAGTACAATACATACCATCGCCATCAACAGTTTCACACAACATGTGCCTTGTGTTTGCACACACACTGCCATATTGCCTCTAAGCTGCAAAGCTATCAAGGAAAATTTAATTTTACAACAGATGTGTGGTCATCACCTAATTACCACATGTTTGTTGCATTTTGTGTGCACTTCAAGCACAAAGGACAGCCACTGAGCTTTCTATTGGATATAGTTGAGGTTGTGAAGGTATGAATGAGATAACAATGTGTTACACTTACTTATCATGCTGTAGTTGCACACTAGCTTGACAATGGTGACAGTGTTTGCTAACACCCTAAAAGATTTCGGATTGTCAGATTGTGTACATGAATGGCTCAATGGAACTCACCTAGCAGAATAAACAGCTAACTCATACATAGATACTCAGTGTAATATGTGATAATGCAGCCAGTAATGATGTAATGGTGCACAAGTTAGGGATTCTAGCAGATGGCTTTGCCAGGGCTGCTTCTCACATGCACTGCTTCCTGCACATCATAAACCTGGTGGCAAAAAGCCTAATATGTCAGTTTGATACCACAAAATGAAAAGGAGGGGACAAAAGTGATAAGTGCCTCAAGGAACTAAGTGATGGGCTTGATGAAGATTGACCAGGTAATACTGAGGATGCTAAATGCAATAATGATGAAAGATTGGTTGATGAGATGGATGAGTTGAGTGACTGTGAGTGAGAATACCTAGAACATGAGGTTCAACCTGTCAAATTTGCATTAGCGAAGGTAATGAGTTTATCACTCACTGGGTACCATCTCATACTGAAAATAACTATCCAGCTTTGCAAATTGGCCTATAAGATTGTGAGATCAACCACTCTGCTGCTCCCAGCTTGGTACAATACCTTGAACAAGCTGAAGATAAAGTCCACTTTGTTACTGTGAAATGTTGCCACCTGGTGGAATTCAATATGTGACATGTTGACCTATGCACTTCAACACAGAAAGGCCATAGATGCACTGACACAGAGCCAGAATTTGGGATTGCAAACATTGGAACTGAGCAATGTGGAGTGGACCATCCTAGAGCAGCTGGCAAGCGTCTTGAAGGTGTGTGCACTCAGCATGGTTGTATAACATAAGCATGCATAGCCTCACTGTCACACCCTTTCCAGGTCCTGAAGGATGCAACAGAGTACTTCTCTCACAGCACACCCAATCTCACAACCATTATCCCAGCTATGGATATTATTGATGTTATAGAGGTATATTTTTGCCCCTTTCTTTCACATCACATGACCTCAGCACATCGGTAAACTACTCACACAGGGTTGAGTCCCACCTTGCTCATTAGCCACCAATGCCACTCACTCACCAGTCATGCAAGTTGTTGTGCTTAGATCAAGTCCTGCTATCTTATCTTATCTTGGATCTATGATCCAATCTCCTTTATTTGTCCTAGTTGACATATTTATAGAGTTCATACTCCACTGTTAGATCACAGCACCACATGCTACATACACAGACTAGGGCCAAAGGTGGAACTCTAAGGCTGGGGCTATGCACTTCTCTTTTATTTCTGCTCACAGCCTTGAGGCTATTCACTTCTCTTCCATTATACCTCATGTCATATGCTTCCTTTTAATCTCTATCCCACAGCCTTGAAGGCTATCCTATGCTTCCATTCTGATGCACAGTGTTATGGGTCTATGAATAGGAGAGCCTAATACAGCTAGCAGAGAGATCATATTTCTTTTTCAATCTCCGACAGAGATCTCCGAGATCTCATCCCCCAATCTGATCTCAGATCCTCCCAATCCAATCTTTCATTTATCGTGGCAGATCTAATCACCACATGTTCATTCTTCCATTCTGCCACCACCTCACCTTTTACACGCGCTGCTTTCATCTCCATCTATACTTCCATTCTACACGCGGCCCATATCTTTATTTAGTTGTACATACTCCCACACTTGCCCTGAGGTAGCATGTGTTTGTACATATATAAGTAGTTCACTGAGGACCTTAAGTCCCCAGTTTGATATACTTGACTTTCTCTCATCTACATTGACAATGGTCATTGTTCTGAGCTCTCACATTGAGCATCACGCTCTGAGAGATTGACATGTCTTCAACATGTGTAGCAAGCACCACGCCTGCACACCGAGTCTCCATCTCCTCATTCCTTGCTGTCATTCCCATCGATTATGTCTCACCCCCACTACGCGCTTCTAAGCTTGTTTCACACAGCCAATAGCAGGCTGTGTGTCCATTAGTCTACATTAAGTATATGTATCGGTAGATCCAGTATACACATGTACATACTACTGAGTAGTACAAAAGGGCTAAGACCTGCTCCAATGAACTCCAGTTTAGTTCACTTGGAGTCTTTCCCATAAGCTCCTTGCTATACTCCTGAGTTATTAGTCTTGACTGGCAACCTACAGCCTTATTTGGCTTCTTGGGTTGTTTCAATTGAGTGTTACAATCTGCATACACCCCTGTCTTTTTTCTCGATCACATGCCTTTCCTTGTGACTCCTCTGACCATGCGACCACCTTGACCCTTCCCTCAATGACCCTACGTACCCTCACTGGTATTCACAGTTGACTCATCCTTTGGACCCCTCTCTTGTTTCATTACAGGACTGTGTAATAGTCGCCCTCCCATCATCCCTTCATGCCACATTGGCACCTTGATACCTTCCGTCACCTCATCACTTCAGCTCCTTGTCATCTCGTCACCTTGTCACCCTGTCACCCTGGCACCTCATCACCTCAGTACCTTGTCACCTTGGCTTCCTTGTCACCTTGCTTCCATCTCACAGAAGCATCATGCCTTCCCTGTCACCACTGCTTCCTCATCACCTGCCTTCCTTGTCACAGTGGTTCTCTACCTCTGTGCCCTCTACCCTGGGCTTCCTTGCACCCTTTACCCTGGGCTTCCTTGCACCCTTTACCCTGGGCTCCCACCAGACATCTTATTAAATGGACTACAGGCCACGCGTCCTCCCTCATGCCCTATGCCCCACAGATCTATGCTTGACACATCATCCATTATCTTCATATCTCTTATCTCTTTGTCCTTGCGGCTAACATCTTATCAGATGGACCCTCCACATGTATCTTTCTTTGCGCTTATCGCACTTCGCACACATGTGTCCCTAACCCTTGACAACCTTCACACAGTTCCCCATTTGTACTGCTTAGTCAGTGCCCTTCACTTATCATATATATACCTTCGCTTCTCGTAGTAGATCACTTAACCTCAATCTTCCTACATCATATGGTGCTCCTTGTACCTTCGTACCTTGCTTCAATGCATCTTCTCACCCTGGTCAACCTTCAGTCATGAGGATGTTACAATCGTTGCTTCACCATCTGGTATCAAGTCTGGATACTCGCCTCTCACCATCTGGTATCAAGCCCAGACCTTCACCTTTGGCCATCAGTAGGGCTTGCCAAGCGCCATTTAGGCCTTGGTTGTAACATTGAGCAACAGCTCAAAGTCCTCATGTGCAACTGTCAATATGAACCTGCTATCTGTTCCACCATATCACTTGCCAAGAAGACTCTGAATCACTACTGCTTGCTCACTGATTCCTCCAAGGTATACTACATCACAATGGTCCTACACCCCTGCCACAAGCTGGCATATTTCAAGAATGCTGATTGGAAGGCTGATTGGACTGCAACCACTAAAAAACTTGTTTGTGATGAGTTTTTGCACTCATACTGGGGCAACAATACTGCTGTGGATGTCAAGGTTATTGATGTTGAGCTGAAGAAATCAAAGTCTAGCAACATGTTCAACAACATGCTGTCAGAATCAGGCAAGCATGCACAGCCCCACTACGACGGACTGGCGCCACGTCCTCCTGGATCATGTTTTGCAGCCTGCTGTATTTAGTTATGGTACTGTCCATACTACAGTAGGGTTGTTGCAGTCCGCGACGACGACAAAATGTGAGGAGTTAGTGACAGTAGGCGTCGACATAGATGAAAAAGATTACCACTCGACTATCATCTGATCCCTCCCCAACTCTCTTGCCAATTTTGCATCCACTCAGCTTGCAGCTGCCCACTTGTACATGCAGACCAAGACCATCATGCCTGATACCCTAATCTCGCTCATTAGCAAGGAAGTGGGTTGGCAAAAGTCGAAATACACCCCCCATAACGATGGCAAAGACCGCGATGAAGCTATGGCCATCATCACAGCACCAGCAAGAGGCTGAGGCTGAGGTCGAGGTAACTGTCCTCCCCATGGCAATAGGCCAAAAAGGTTATGCTGGACCTGCGGGTCAGTGTAGGAGCCTGTGGCTCTCTACGTTCATAAATCCTCCTTTAGCAGTATCCTAGATGTCCTTAAGGGTCCAGTGTCCAGTCCTTTCCATCCAATGTGGTCTGGTTTGCATCTGATTTGAGTCCGGTTTGATTTCTGACTGGAAATTCACTTATCCAACTTATCCAACCAGAAATCTATGTAATCCAGTCCAGATTATGCTGGTTTTGGTCCGGAATACCTGTATTTTGGTTCAGACTTATTGTTTCTTGCTTATTCATTCATGGTTATGCTTATCATTTACTTTCGGAACATGTTCCAATGTGTTTAGACATGTACCACATGTACCTGTCATTTCCTTGGTTACAATCTTGGGTATGCCCAGACTATAAATTTTGTACCAATATTCCTAGAATATCATCTTGCGCTCGTCTGCCCTGATCACCCATCATCTCTAAGTCTCCCATCGTCATCAGCATCATCATCCGGACCTCATTCTATCTGGAATATCATTTTCTTGTCTCCAGACCTTCTTCTAGTCCAGAATATTCATTTTCGGATCATTCTCATTGTCCAAACCATCCGGACCACTCTCCAGCGCTGCAGTCAGTCTCAGCAAACTCTTCTGCACTAACAACCTTACCTACAGAACCCCTGGGACGAACCTATTTGCCCTACCCCACCTATTATTATTCTTACATCAGATCAGCACTTAGCAGCATACCATGAGCAATCATCAAAGGACAAAAAGAAGCCAGCAGTGCAAGGAAGAGCACACACGGCCATACCTGACTCAGACAAGGAAAACTGAGTCTTTGGGATCTTCAATGATGATGAATCACTGCCAAACTTGGAAACTGTTGAGTCAAGTGATGATGAATCCATGCCTGATTTGAGATTGGTAGAGTTGTCCGATGATGAAGACTCAGGTGCAGGATACCAATTTGCAGATGACGACAATGACTGGTTCTCCACTACTGGCGACAACAGCCCATGGGGCTGTGGATGGGATGATGAGGCACAAGATGTTGATGGCAACAGCGCACCAGTCAACTGTGCATGTCCCTCAATCGCCACAGATGAATATCTAGAAAATGGGGCAATGGAAGTCAGCAACCGCCCGAGAGAACCTTACCATGTTGAGCTATATAACTCAGGCACCACCCATCACATCACCCCAGAACACGACCAGATGATCAATATGAAACTGATCCTGCCAAAATCATTCACAGCTGCAAACAAGCAGAAGTTCGCCGCTATGGGTGTTGGAGACCTTGTCATCGAAATACCTAATGGGGTCAACACATCAGAACTGCACTTAACCAAAGTCCTATACTCACCAGAAGTTGGGTATACCCTTGTGTCAATTGGCTGTCTTGATGAAATGGGCCTGGAGATGACCTTTGCAAAAGGGTACTGCACAATTCACAACGCTGATGGAGGAACAATTGGGCACATACTGCAATTGACAAAAGGACTGTACTGTGTGGTACACGAAAGTGACCACACAGTGGCCGCCAGCAAACAAGTCACTGTAATGCAGTTACACTGCCATCTAGGGCACATTGCACCATCTATGGCATACGAGCTAGCCAAAAAAGGATTGGTTAGCAGCTTGAAATATTGCCCAGACAAGAATGAGGGCACTCACTGTGAAGCATGTGTCTATGGAAAGGTGACACACAAGCCCATAACAAAGGCACAC
>JBBPLN010000750.1:0-13988 GCA_038089815.1 Sutorius eximius
GGGCATACCCAAGACTGTAACCAAGGAAATGACAGGTACATGTGGTACATGTCTAAACACATCAGAACACATTCCAAAAGTAAAAGATAAGCATAATCATGAATGAATAAGCAAGAAACAATAAGTCCGAACCAAAATACAGGTATTCCGGACCGGATTACATAGATTTCCGGTCGGATAAGTCGGATAAGTGAATTTCCGGTCAGAAATTGAACCGGACTCAAATTGGATGCAAACCGGACTGCATCGGATGGAAAGGACTGGACGTTGGACACTTGAGGACACCTAGAATACTGCAAAAGGAGGATTTATGAACATAGAGAGCCACAGGCTCCTACAACGCAATGCCCAAGAACCTGTTACCTCTTAAGGGAAAGATCCGTATTCGTACAAACCCTAGAGGAACATGAAGAAAACGATATGCCTTACATATACCAAAGGCTCAAAAAGATCAGATCAACAGAGAAGAAAGAACTCATGGAAAAGACCGTAGAAGAAATGGTCCCATGAGAATTCCACGGGTTTCTGGATGTCTTTACCAAGAAAGCGTCCGAAAGAATGCCCTTACGAAAAGTTTGGGATCACGTGATAGAGACGAAGCCTGACTACAAACCAAGAAAGGCTAAGCTATATCCAATGAGTCACAATGAAGAAAAGGAAGTTTCAGACTTCATTGATGAACAATTACAAAAGGGGTACATAAGACCGTCAAAATCCCCTCAAACGTCACCAGTATTCTTTATACCAAAGAAAGACGGAAAGAAACGGATGGTGCAAGACTATCATTACATAAACAAACACACCATCAAAAACAATTACCCACTCCCACTGATTAGTCAGCTCATCGATAAACTGAAAGGAGCGAAGATGTTCACAAAAATGGATCTCAGATGGGGGTACAACAACGTGAGAATCAAAGAAGGTGACGAATGGAAAGCAGCTTTTATATGTCATCGAGGGGCATTTGAGCCCATAGTGATGTACTTTGGCTTATGCAATTCGCCAAGCATGTTCCAAACCATGATGAATGAGATCTTCTCCGATATGGAAGGAGTCATGATCATATACATTGACGATATTCTCATCTTTATGAAATCAGACAACCAAGAAGAGCACGACAAGATTGTAAATGAGGTCCTTCAACGACTAAAAGAAAACGATCTTTACATAAAACCCGAGAAATGCTCATTCTGGGTAAAAGAAGTCAATTTCCTAGGAATGATTGTATCTGACAAAGGAATCTCCATGGACCAGGAGAAAGTAAAAGCGGTCCAAGAGTGGCCTGCCCCCACTAACGTAAAGGGTGTGCGAAGCTTCTTAGGCTTAGCAAATTTCTACCGACACTTCATGGAGGACTTTTCCATCATTGCACGGCCATTAAACGACCTTACGAAAAAGGACACGGCCTGGCAATGGGGGGAGAGAGAATCAGAAGTGTTCGAAACCCTAAAGCAAGCATTTACCACAGCACCGGTACTCGCATACCCCGACAACGATTGCCAATTCAGGGTCGAAGCAGATGCTTCCAACTATGCAACCGGAGCTGTACTCTCCATGGAAAAGGATGGTAAATGGCACTCTGTCGCCTACTCCTCACACTTGATGTCGCCAGAACAAAGAAACTACCCGATCGCCGACAAAGAAATGTTAGCGATTATAATGGCACTCGAACAATGGTGTCACTATCTAGAAGGCGCAAAATACGAATTTGAGATATGGAGTGACCACGCAAACCTCCAATACTTCATGACATCTCAAAATCTCAACAGGAGACAGGCCCGATGGGCACAATACCTTAGCCGCTTCAATTACCAATTAATAAAGAAGCCAGGCACATCCATGGGAAAAGCCGACACACTCTCACGCAGAGAAGACCATGCCGTGGGAGTCAAACAAGACAACATGGGAGTAACTGTCATCCCCGCTAACCACATTTGGTCAAGCGAAAAAGGAGTAACAATCCATGGAGCCAAGGAACAACTCCTGGAAAAGATCCGAAATGAAGGATCACAATCAGAAATACCAAACACTGTAATAGATGAAGAAGGAATTGTCAAGGTGAATGGGAAAATATATGTTTCAAAAGGAGATCTCCAAACAGAGACAATAGCTCTCTACCACAACTCAATGGTCACCAGACATGGGGGAGAGCAAAGAACCCATGAGCTGGTCTCATGATACTACATCTGGGAAGGCATGAGAATCCAGATAAGAGATTACTGCTCCTGGTGCGAAAGATGCGCACACATGAAGCCAACAAACAGGCCTCCTGCCGGAAAGCTACAGCTGAATCCCATACCCAACGGTCCCTGGGAAGACATCTCGGCAGATTTCATCACGGACTTACCCACCTTGAACAGGTACGATACTATATTGGTGGTCATTGATCGATTCTCCAAAGAAGCAGTATTTATTCCCACAACCAAGGATATCACATCGCTTGGAACGGCTAAATTATATAGGGATCACGTATGGAAAACCCATGGACTTCCACGATCCATAATATCAGACCGAGGTCTGCAATTTGCCACACAAGTCATGCAAGATCTGAGCAAAGTGCTCAAGATAGAGTTGCAAATGTTGACCGCATTCCATCCTCAAACGGATGGCCAAACAGAACGGGTAAATCGGGAACTAGGACAGTATCTCTGATTATACACTGCAGAAAAACAAGATGAATGGGCTGAATGGTTGAGCCTCGCCCAGTTTAGCTACAACTCTCACATTCATTCGGCAACTTCCAAGACACCATTTGAAATCACACGCACTTACGAACCACACATGGAAATCGCTCCCACAAAAGCGAAGGCCCCATGGCTACAGACTTCATGTCAATGTTTAAAGAAACGCTTGAACAAGTTGAATTAAATCTCCAAAAGAAGCAAATGGAGATGAAAACACAAGCGGATAAACACCGCTCAGAGTCACCTCGCTACAATGAGGGAGATAAGGTGTGGCTGGCCACAGAAAACCTTAATTTACACAACACGCACCAGTCGCGTAAACTCACAGAAAGGTGGCTGGGCCCCTACAAAGTAGTTGAAATGGTTGGCAACAATGCTGTAAAATTGAATCTACCCAAATTGATGAAGATTCACCCTGTGGTAAATGTCTCACGGGTCAAACCGTATAAGGAACATCTCCCAGGACAACCTATTTATAAACCTGGACCAGTAGAAGTATCCCAAGAAGGGGAAGAGCTTTTCAAAGTCGACTACATAGTCGATTCTAGATTAAAGGGCAAACAGCTCGAGTTCTTAGTTCACTGGAAAGGGGAAACAGAGGAAGACCGAATGTGGGAACCCAAAGGGGGTTTATCACAAGCCAAAGAGGCAATTCGGGACTTTTATTTATCACACCCAAGTGCTCTGCGGAGATTGCGAATGACGCAAACCGCATTCACAACCCTATTTAACCCTTACAAAAACTACACGGAAGTTCCTGCACTGTGGTCTCACCTGGAAGTCGAACCATAGACAGGGGGTAATGTTACGAACATCACTTTATGAACCTATCTAAATCCTAACCCTAAGGCCCCAGACAACAGTCTGGATGACTAAGCCTATGATGTCATGGTAGTACACATGACGTCCTCATGTATTTAATCTCTGTCATCTAGACCCTTCTAGCATGATCCTTATTTAATCTCCGCACATACCTTAGTAACATGCTCCACAACTACATCATAATATCCCACATCTCCTCTAAACTATCACAACATGTACAAACAGTGTAGAGTAGTATAAGTATTTGAATGCAAGCCCTGGAGAACTTCAGTCAAGTTCTCTTCGGGATTCCTCTATCCTCTACTTGTCTCTAAGTCAGTATCGGAAGCTGGTGGCTTGATTCCTTATTGGGATTAGAGTTGCCAACACATTGGGCATGCTATTCATTGGATATGGGAGAGGATGGATGTTGGTGGTTGTTTGTTGGGCAGTAGAGTGATGGTTGAGAATATTTGAGAGGGAGGAAGATTGTAGTAAGATAGGATGGATGCTTGACACATGGTGGACATTGAGGAGGGAGTTGAGTTGATGCAAGAGAATGGGTGTGGGGAAGTTTCTTGTCTCATTTGGCCCAGATGTCCACATCCAGTTGGGCCTTGTCTGGCATTGGATGCAAGAGTGTATTGGGTATGGTTTGTGGCTTGTTGGATGGGGTGCTTGGGGGGATCAGGATTTGTGGGGTGCATAAGGTTGGAAGGGGGCAGGTTTGGGCAGTAGAGTGACATGGGTCCAGTCTTTGGCTGTGGGGAAATAGGACATGGAGTTCTCTGTGTGCTTTGCATTGAGGCTGACACATTTGTTGAGATAGGTTAAATATTTCAGGTCATTGCTGCCATGGCTGTTCATGTTGCAATTGATGCAGTAATATTTGGGTTCAGTGCAACTGTCAGTCCTATGTGGGTTAGCACATTTAGCCCAGGTGTCATGGTCAGCTGTGTGGTTTCTGGCTAGATGGCCCCATCCTTGGCATTTTACATAGTAAAGAGGATCTTTGTTGTCCTTATAGGGGTAGAGTTTACACTTTTGAATGTATAGGCCATCCCTGATTAGGATATTACTGGTGTTGGGGTTGTTGAGGGTGAAGATGGCATGTGTGACTTGTTGGTTGATCATGCAGCATTCAACTGGTTTCACCCAATGGGCATTGATGATGGGTTTGAGGTCAAGATTGTTTTTGGCTTCAATATTGCAGAGCCAATCTATTTTGTCAGGTCTGGTGGGTCTGGATTGGTGGTAGGGTTGTTGCTTGGGATTGTTTGAGTAGGATGGTTACATTGGATTGGATTGTTTCAAGGGCAGGTGTCAGTTTATTCATGGATTCTCTGATGGTGGTGATGTCTGCATTTGGGTTGGAGGTGGTGTTGTTTGTTTGGGCTAGTTTGTTGGATAGGGATTTATGGTGGTTGTTGAAACCATCCAAACCCCTAAGGCCTACATGGTTGTGCGGTATGTGCTCAAGCACCAAGTAGGGTTGCACTTTAGGTAACTGATCTCCTACTTAGGGGCTAATTGCCCAAAGAGAGAAAAAGGAGAAAGCAAGTCATGTTGCTGCTTTAGTGAAGTTATGGGGAACTCTCCAAAGTGAACTAGACTGGAGAATGTCCAGCTAGAACACCCTGGTATATATAGTGATCAGCTAGCTATGTACACCCATGTATGCTAGATCTAAGATAAATACTAATCTAACTATAATAAGTAATGGTCCTTGAGGTTACAGCAAGGCTGCAGAGCCTTGGAATGGAAGATAATACTGTCTGTGAGGTTACCATGAGTTGGCAGAGCCTTGAGAAGCATGTAAGTAATAAATAGAAATGGAAGAGATAACATGCACATGGTGCATGTGTGCATATGTGATGAGACACAGCCTCGGAATGGAAGTGTGATATGTGATCAACACATATAGATCTTGATGGCAATGAGATTGCCAAGATCAGATGTTAGATCTAATCATAAATAGGCATATGTGCTCTTGACACAATTGTGTGAGTGCTTGTGCTTGTGGTCATGTGATATGATGACTGGTATGTGTCAAGCATCTAAGTGGTGTCAGTGATCAGTAGTGACTGATCTTCTAGGACTTGATCCTAGTGAGTGTAGCATTGAGCTACTAATCGTGAGTGCTAACTGAGCACTTAAGTGAAAACCTAGAGGTGAAAAGTGAAGACCTGTAACAGTTGTTACAGTTGGACCCAGATAGGTTCAATCAGAGACTTGAACTGTTATGATCAGCATATGCCCCTGTCTTTTTCTTGATCACATGCTCTTCTCCCATGATCTCCTTGCTCACATGACCACCATGACCCTCACCTTGATGACCCTATGTGCCTTCACCAATATCCTTGGTTGACTTGTCCTCTGGGCCCCTCTCTTGTTTCACTATAGGAGTGTGTGTTAGTTCCCCTCCCATCAAACCCTATATGCCACACTTGCACCCAGTTATGTATCTTCCATTACCTCATCACTTTGTCACCCTAGCACCTCATCACCTTTGCACCTCATCACCTTAGCTTCCTCGTCACCTCACTTGCATCTTACAGAAGCACCATGCCTTCCTCATCACCACTGCCTCCTCATCACCCACCTTCTTTGCCACAGTGGTTATCTTTCTCCATGCTGTTTACCCTGGGCTTCCCCTTTGTGCCCTCTACCCTGGGCTTCTCCTGGATGTCTTATCAGACAGACTACTGGCCATGTGTCCTCACTTGCATCCTATGCCCTATGGATCCCTATTTGACACATTATCCATCCTCTTCATATCTACTTATCTTTAATCACCTTTGCTGATGTCTTATCAGATGGACAGGCCACCTTATCAGAAGGCATCTACATGTACCTTTCCCTTCATGCTTGTCACACTTCTTACACACATGTTCCCTAACCCTTGACCACTCTCACATAGTTCCCCATTCATACCAATTAGTCAGCACCCTTCACTTACAGTATATATACCTTTGCTTCTCATAGTCAGTTACTTAACCTCAATCTCCCTACATCCATATGACATCTTGTATCCTCTCATGACCTTGCTCAATGTACCACTTCATTCTGGTCAACCCTCAGTCCTGAAGTCACTATGACTGTCACATCACCATCTAGTATCAAGCCCAGACCTTCGCCCTCAACCATCAGTAGGGCTTTGCCAAGTGCTACTTAGACCTTGGTCATAACATGCACAATGGCAGCTATGGATTCAAGGAGGCAACTGAGTAACATGGCAGATGACTGTGCAGTGGAGTCACACAAGGAAGCCTTGAAAGTCTAGTACATTCTTCAGCAGGAGAGGATGGATCAAGGGAAGCTGCAATTCAAGGTGTGGGTTACATGGGGGTCAGGTAGGTCAAGGTTAAGAGTACAAGGTATGAAGGTGCAAGGTATATATAGGCTAAGCAAGGGTGCTGACTAAGTGGGGCACAGGGCAAGTTTATCATAGGGTCAAGAGTGAGACTACATGTGTTAGAGAAGTGCTATCACAAAGATAAGGTGAGCATGTGGATCTGAAGTATTGGAACAGGGGCGAAGGCAAGGAGACAATGAAGAGGACATATGGTGTCCAATGAAGGCAAGGTGAGTTATAGATAAGACAAGGACAAGAGGATGTGTCAGCTAGGACATGTAAGCATAGAATGCATAAGTGGACACACAAGCCAAGGAAGACCCTAGGTAAAGGGTTGGTCAAGGAGAATATGGACATATAGGTCCAGGGATTCAGAATGAGGATGCCCAGAGTCAAGGGCAATCAGGGGAGATCAGGACAGGGCAGTCTGATTATTTGGGTCAAGGAAGCCCTCCCCTCTTCTGTTTCACTATGGGACTGCATGATAGTCATCTCTCTGCCCTTCCCACTTCGTCACTGTGACTTTTTGATGCCTCATCACCCCATCACCTCAGCTTCCCTGTCACCTCACTTCTATCTCACAGAAGCACCACACCTTCCTTATTACCACTGCTTCCCCATCACCTGCCTTCTTTGTCACAGTGGTGCTTTTCCATTGTACCCTCTACCCTGGGTATCTCCTTGCTTACACATCTTTGCTGACATGTACCCTTGTCACAGGCCACACATCCTCACTCGCACTCTATGCCCTATGGATCCCTGCTTGATGCACCATCTGCTCCCTTTGTATCTCTACTTATCTTTAGTCACCTTTGCTGACTGTCTTATCAGACAGACACCACATGTGTACACTTCCTTCATGCTTATCACACTTCATCCACATGTGTCTTCATAACCCTTGACCACCCTTGCATAGTTCACACTTCACACTGCTTAGTCAGCACCCTTCACTTATAGTATATATATCTTCACTTCTCATAGCTGATTGCTTAACCTCAAGCTACCTATATTCATATGGCATCTTGTATCATCTTTGATCTTGTCAATGTGATGCTTCATCCTGGTCAACCTTCAGCCTTGAAGCCACCATGTCTATCGCTTGCCTGTCTGGTATCAAGCCTGGACCTTCGCCCTTGGCTGTTAGTAGGTTTTTCCAAGTGCCACTTTGGCCCTTGGTTGTAACATAGGGTAGAGGGCTATGGCAGAGTGGTTCTGTGACATGGAAGCAAGGTGTTGGGGTGACAAGGTGATGAGGTGATGAGGTGATGAGAGATCATGGTGATGAGGAAGCAAGGTGAAAAGGAAGCCATGGTGTGGTATAAGGAAGTCAAGGACAATCCAGGGTGAGGAGATACTTGTCAAGGGTCAAGGATTACCTGTTGGAGGGAAGGTCACAGGGATTACAGAGATGGCCTACCAATGAAGGTGGCAATGAGGATGAGGGGAGAGCATCCACCAGCAGAGGTGATGTGAGACATCCAAGGGGGGGCAGGGACATAGGGATGAGCATGAGGTGACAAGGAACATGCATGGAGCATGTGACTGAGGAAAAAGATAGGGGTGTACAAATGATCATAACAGAGGTGAGTTATCATTTCAGTTTTATCTTGAAGTGCATCTGCTGTGGTGTTGAGGGATGCCTGATGGAGTTGGAGGGTGTTGGTTGTGGATTTGATTTCTTGGCTAGAGATAATCAAGTCAGCCATGTGTGGTGCTAGGGTTTCAATCACATGTTTTTTGACTTGTTTGGTGATTGAGACCACTGTGTGGAAGATTATGGAGGTGGTGATTTCAGAGGCATCATGGTCTGCCAGGAGAAAGGCTACCATGCAGAGTGGTTCTCATGCAGGGAGTAGTGTGTTGTGGATTTTGATAATTTGATGTATGGTACCTATGAGGTTCTGAAGATCCATGGGGTGGTCAGGTGTACAGAGAAGATTTTTTTCAGGTAACTAAGGCCACTGTCCTTGTTTTGGACCATGTTTTCTTCTGCATCTATGAACTCAGTGTCTTCTATGGGAGATAAGGTGGGAGGGATTATGGAGTGTCTAATGGATCTTGTGGGGTTGGGTAGTGTGGGGTCCTTTGGATTGGTGTTCCTGAGTTGGGAGCCTCTAGTTGAGGGAGCCATAGTGGAGTTCCCAGATATTTTCAGACAGAAATCAGAGGTTTAGATGAGGTTCTTGAGTCTTGGGATACTTAGGGTGCATAGATCTTGGCACTTCTTGCCATATATTTTCAGAGTCTTCATGAGGGTGCCATGTGGTGTGGGACAAAGAAGCTTTTTTTTAGCACTGGGCTCCTGCAAAGACAGAACAGATAAAATCAGAACCCCTTCTCTCTACTGATAACTTGTAGTTGGCCATCCCAGTACTTCAATTGGATGCCAAGAACTGGTATGATGTCAATGTCTCCTGTCCAGTCACCTTGTTCAACATCTTGGGCAACTTGGACAACTTCATCTTCATTTTGCTATCAGGGGTGTCCAACATCTCCATCAACACCTGTTCAACATTGATGATGCCATTGCACACAAACTTGATAACATGTTCAAGCTGTACTAAAGTTTGCATGGTTGCATAGATACTTTAAGTTTATACATTACTGCTGCAGTGGGAATGGTGATCACACCACTCCCATTCTTTCCTAATGCAATATCCTTTGTGTCCACCCTTTCACCTCAACAAAACCTGTTGTGTCAATGAGGTGAGTAGTAGTGATGAGCTCATATAGGAACAGGGATTTGAACTAGCTGGCTTGAATAGATTCAACAACCAAATCTAGATCCTTATTCAGGAAGCAAAAGGAGCTGAGGGACCATGCTGCCTCAGCTCAAGGATCTTCATCACTTGGAAGCTTAGCAAAGTAGCTAGTCATAAGGGTAAGGACAGCTGAGCCAAAGGAATTCTGCCACTCAGATATGTGCTGGAGAATCTACAGATGTTCTTAGTGTAACCCATATGTAGAACCTGAAGGGAAAGACATACCACAGCATGCACAGAACAGCTGGTAATCACATGGTACTTGAGCTGAGGGTAAACAACCCCAAGTATTTTTTGTAGTGTGGTGGCAAAGGCTTTGTCAGGTATGACCCATACATTAGGCTGGGATCCATATCAAAGGGTCAGGATACCAACAATGCCATGGGACCAGTGATGGTCACTTGGAATGGGTAGGTCCTTCATGATATACTTGCTATGCTTTTTGGCAGCCTCCTTAACAAATCCCTCAGCATTGAACTGGAGGTTAGCAGATTGCATACTACCTGTGGCAGACTTGCCCATGGTGCTTGTGAGAGCAGGAGTGTTGCACAGGGGGCAAACAGTCTTATTGGCTGTTGATGGCAATTCAGCAGGTACAATCCCAATGTAGGATTTATCCAATCATTAGCTCAAGTCAAATAGATATTCATGATATACCAAGGTGGTTGTCTGATGTCCTCTTCTGGAAATGCTAGCTGGGAGGGGCTTCATCAACCTCACAGAATTCAGTGATGTCTTTGTGACCAAGTGCATTGGATTATCATCATTCTCCTCTGGCTCACTGTCAGAAATGATATCTGATATGTCTACCTTTCATTTGATCACAGTGTGGAAGGGACATGAGGCTGAGAAGGTGGTGGAGCCATGTATCTCCAGTCAACATTGGCCAAGGAGATGCATGGCTGAAAAGGTGGCAGAGCCATGTATTCCCAGTTGACATTGGCCAAGGAGATGCAAGGCTGAGAAGGTGGTGGAGTCATGTCTTCCCAATCAACACTGGCAGAAGAAATGCAAGGCTGAGAAGGCAGCAGAGCCATATCTTTCCAGTCAACATTGGCTGAGAAGATGCAAGGTTGAGAGGGCAGTGGAGCCATGTCTTTCCAGTCAACATTGGTCAAGAAGATACATGTATGAGGCTGAGAGAGTGGTGGAGCCATGTCTTCCCAGTTGACATTGGCCAAGGAGTCACAAGGCTAAGAGGGTGGTGGAGCCATGTCTTTTCAGTCAACATTGGCTTAGAAGACATGAGGTTGAGAGGGTGGTGGAGCCATGTCTTCCCAGTTGACATTGGCTGAGGAGATGTGAGGCTGAGAGGGTGGTGGAGCCATGTCTTTCCAGTCAACATTGGCAGAAGGGATGTGAGGTTAAGAGGACAGCAGGAGTGTATTTTCCCAGTCCACACTGTTATTCCTGTATTGAATCTTCTATGGCTGTGCAGTCAGTTGTCAATAGACTAATAGACATAGATGACAGAGACAACATACCACAATGTTCTTGACCTCAGAGATCATCATGACCTTCTCTGCTTTCTCATCAATCCCATCAGCAAATACATTGGCAGTTGCATCATCAGAGTTACCTTGTGAATGCAAAGTAACACCACTGGATAGGAACACTACATTGGTTGAGGGAGGGCCAGAGTACACCAGGTGGAAGCTGCTCTGCAAGGTCATTGAACCAGCCTGAGTGTTTCCAGTATTAAGATCAATGCTGTGAGCCCTAAACTTGGAAACCTTGGAGACCTAATGGCTGACACAAGTTTCACAAGACACAGATCTGGAGGAAAGAGCCAATTATAAGAAAAAAAGTGTAGATTCAGTCAGGAGTAACACCAACAACACTGAAACTGGAAAAGGATGGCTTACTGATCTTCACCAGCACTTGGAGTTACAACAGCTGATCAACCATCATTGATTTATCTTCCATCAACATGTGTCGAAGCAGGTGAGTCACAAATTCACTCACATTGTTTGCCTTGACTCTCCACCTTCTGCCTTGTCTTCCATGCTTGAATGGTTTCCCTCAGTGTCATAGGTTTCTTGTGGGTGACCACCAGCAAGACCACATTTGGGTCTCCATCAACAACCTGGCTCAACACATCCAGGGGCTGCATGGAGGTAGAGTCAGCTGATTTCATTAATGTTACTGCTTCTAACAGAGGGCCACTTTGCTTTGCCTGGGGGGTGCAGCTGTCCACTGCCTTGCATATAACATGAGGCCTGTTTGCTTGAGCCTCAGCCTTCAAACATTGGTCATTGGTGGCCTTCTCTGCCTTGATACATCTTTTCTTTGCAGACTTAAGAATGTCTGCTGGATGCTTGTTCACATCAGATGGGCAAGTATGATGGGGAGGGGCTGATTTGTAGTCAGCCATTGTGAGATGAGATGTGAGCAGAAGGGATGTGGGGAGTGGGAAGTAGGAAGACAAGGTAAATGTCAATATGAAAATTTTTCAATGGTCTAGCCTGAACTTAGTGAGTGTTGCTCTCACTCTGATCCAAATAAAGGACTAACTCATGCCTCACAGTGGTTGTTTACACCCCATTTGGACACTCCTTCATGCAAGTGAACTACAATGAGCTTTGGTACCCTTGCAGGCATGCCAGATGTCAATGGTACTTCAAGTTGCTCAGAGGATGGATAAAGCACCACCAGACCACTCACCCCATCCTTTCTTCAATCTCAACTCCTCAAACATCTGAGGATGACAACCATGCTGACCCCAGCAGCTCCAAGTCATCTTGCATGATGAGGAGTTGGCTGACTCCCAGTGTCACAGCAGGGAAAATGACTTCACTGGGATCAAATGGGCTGAGGGGTATTTCAACCAGGTTCTGTCTTCTGGTGCTGCAGTTGGCCCACCTCAGTAGCCCACCTCCAATCACAGTGTGGATATGGAGTTCTATGGCCCAGACAATCAACTGTACCACAACTATCATCAGAAGTTCATTGATACACATCCACATCTAGTTAACCCCACATCAAAGACCTGCATGATTGGACCCCATATTCTAGCTGTTACAGGTCTACATTTTTGTCCCTATAATTTTCACTTAAGTGCCCATCAAGCACTCACAACTAGTAGTTTGACACTACATTCACTAGGATTGCTTCCTACAAGATCAGTCACTACTGATCACTGATGCCACTTAGATGCTTGATGTATACCAGTCATCACATCATGTGACCATGAGTGCAAGCATGCACACAATTGCACCAATGCACATACCCCTATTTATGACTAGATCTATGATCTGATCTTGTTAGATGGGTGGTTTGGATGGCCTGGGTACATTGTCCATTCATGTTTCATGCTGTCAGTGCTGACTTGTGTGCTGTACAGCTAGTGACTGCATTTCAACTCGTTTCAAGTCATAGTGTGTGCTGCTTGTTGTGTTGCCTGCTCCACCTCATCTCTCACTCATATGGGATCAGTTCACATAATTTTCATGTTTCAAATCAGTCCCAATGGCTCATGGCACCCTCACCATGACAATGACAATGTGGCAATCATGATATCACAATTATCATGTCCCTTCACCCTATCAGGCATCACCCTCAACATGCACCATCACATGCCCTCTGAAACAACCCAAGAAGCTTAGATAAGCTGTAGGTTGCCAACAAGACCAATAGCTCAAGAGTGTACGATGGAGCTTATGGGGAAGACTCCAAGTGAACTAAACTGGAGTTCACTGGAGTGGGTCTTAGCCCTTAAGTACTACTCAGTAGTATGTACATGTTTGTAGTGGATCTACCAATACTCTACTATATATAGACTAAGTGGACACACAGCCTGCTATTGGCTGTGCATTGGAATGGAAGCATACATAGCCTTCGAGGCTGTGGGAGTGGAGATGAAAAGGAAGCATGATGTGTGAAGCATAGGAATGGAAGAGAACAGCCTATGAGGCTGTGAATGGAAATGAAGGAGAAGCACATAGCCCCAGCCTTAAGGTTCTACCCTTGGCCCTAGCCTGTGTGCATAGCATGTGTTGACATTCTAGATGTTGGAGTATGAACTCTATAATAGTATCAACCAGGACAAACAAAGGAGATTGGATTGTAGATCTGAGATAAGATAAGATAATGATCTGATCCAAAGCACAATGACTTGCACAACTTAGCAAGTGAGTGGCATTGGTGGCTAATGAGTCAGGTGGGACTCTATCCCAAGGAAGCAGTTTACCAATGTGCTGAGGTCATGTGACATGTGACATGCCTGCACCTAGTGTTGCTGCAACTTTGGCTTATATGTAGCCAACTTGAGCCAGAGCCGAGCTGTTGGTTTAGCCAAGCTGTAGTAAGCTGAGTTGCATGACTCTGCTGACTGGTGGCTTATGGCTCCAAGTTGGCTCCAAGCCAGTAGTCAATCCCATTTCCCTC
>JBBPLN010000751.1:0-13982 GCA_038089815.1 Sutorius eximius
TATCTGGTAGGGGGCACTGGCAGACCCTGTCGAGCCGTACAGTAGGTCCTCGACCCGCGGGTCCGATCGGGTATGTATGCCACCTCCAGGGGGTACGTACATATGGGATATGAGATGTGAGGTATGAGGTATGTACATTCGAGACTGGACTTGAATTATGGTTTATGACGGGGCGGCTGCGGCCGCTTGAATGGTTCAAGAGTTCCACCTTGGCACCCATTAAAGTTATGTGCAGCGCTTACTTTGGTTATATAGGATAGGGCCCGGAATATCGTTGGGTAAGTGGGATGTAGTCATGGCGTCAGCTGAACTGAACTTTCGAAGCGCCTTTACATTGGCATTGTCGGTGTTATTGTATCCTGACCCTGTACGTGCGCGTGAGTCGGGACCCTGCGCAGCTATCGACTCGGAGGCTCAGGGTGTGGGTGTGGGTGTGCCAGCATCAGTGCTTGGACACACTATCTGAGTCAGCATGGGTCGATGAGGCGCGTCATTCGCTTGTGGACGACGTACGGTACATACTACCAGCAGCGCGGCTCGAGAGTCGAGATCTCGACGATGAAATAATGACATCCCGAATGCCGAGTTCCCGAACGTCTGTCTTGCCAGTATGCGGGGACCAGATTCATGATTCACGAAGCGAGCCCCGCGGGCCCGAATCAAATATGGATGTGCTGCCAGCCCTCAGGTACGCATCGCTCGACGCCAGCGTCAACCGACACTTGCGAGTTGCAACCTTGCAGGGTCCCAGAAGCCCACCTGCATAACATTCATTTTAGACACCACATCTCGAGCGTTGGACGGCGCACGCTGTGATGCTGCGTCAGCTAGCAGTAAAACCAAACCTGAACCTTTGCTTAGGTCCGACTCGGAGGAACTTGAAGCACCGCAGTGGACCCGTCACCTGGACCCGCCCGCATCAAAGTTTGTCGGTCGACCGGTCCCGACTGGGGCCGACCCTGACCAGACCCAAAGGTTGTCAACGGCAGGCAAAGAATGGAGGGCTGAAGCCGTGAGCACACTGATCTGTCGGCGGCGGTGGACTTGCTGGAGGGAAAGTGCGATACGTACGCACACGAGCATGTACTCACTTTGGAGCCCGAGTTCGATTGCTCATACATAACTGGACGACGCATGCATCAGGGTCCGTTGATCCATCGTCCCTGCGCTCCAGTGAAACGCGGAACACACTAGCATCCGAGTCATGAATCATGATGCTCGTCGCCATCCACTGGGCGGTTAGCTTCCGGCGCCGCCACGCAGGATAAGGTCCGAGTAGCGCTGGGAGTGACGAATGAAGATCCGCGCAGGGGACGAGCCATACGGTACTTACGGCAACCTCCACAATCCAGGCTAGGGTTCAACGCAGACACTCGGAGAACACCGACTCGATCGCTCTGGAAAACGATGACCTGCCAGTGTCATTGCACGACGCGAAGCAAGGCACGACGAAAGAGAAAACCGAAGAAAAAAAGAAAGAAAAAACGGCACTCGAGCGCCGTCCCTGCGCTAAGCTGAGACAGGCTAGCGTGCACGGCGACATGTACATACCGATGACCACGGCACGGCAGCCGCCAGAAGGGGTCACGTGCAGCGTCAGGGTTACCGACGGATTCGCAACTCTCCCATCGTCTATTGCTATTGTCGACTGAAACGACCAGGTCGTTGATGTGACTGTAAATTGATCAAATTATTGACGATTCGCAAAACAAAGCGCACACGAGTCGGCCATGGCTGTACGGCAGCGCACTGGAAGTACCAGTGGCGTCCCGATTGGGACATGGCAGAAGTCGAAAGACGCCACCATTCCTCCGCGTCCGTCTCTCGTCCCGCCCTATCGCGCCCCGCTCCGATGTCCAAGGGCGAAATACAACCACATTCGTCCATGTCACGGTGAGTGGCGCAAGAGGATGCCGTACCCCATCAATGTATCGTGCGCCGATAACCAATGGCCAATGATCCGAATACAATGCCACTGCGAGACGGGGGATCTAGTTTGCGTACGTATGGCGTACGATTGGTATGTACGCCGAGCGGCGAGCGCCGCAGGATCCGAAGGCGCCGGGTATGCTCAGTCATGCCGAGGGCACCGGCCTAGCTTAGGCTGTCCGTTCTGTTTTGTCATCCCGCCTTCTTCTCGAGCTTCGATGTTCGATGTCGTCGTAAGTTCATATGTATATCCAAGGGACCAGGGCGCACTAGCACTGCTTGTGCCCATCCAGGCTTGTGATTGATTGAGTGGAGCGCTGCCGTTCCTGAAGCCTGAAGCCCGACCTCGGAGTCGAACAGTCCGGCAAGTCGGGACGACACCTGTCACGTCGCTCCACAGACTTGCAAGTCGCCTCCCAAGACTTGGAGCGTTCTCCGCGCCAAGCAAAGCCGCCATGGCAGTGACGCGTGACGCATGATGGACAATGACCGGGCCGCCATCATCACGTCACCGGGGTGGTGTCAGACATTCTTCCTGGAGTCAGACAAACACTGACGAGAACGCATCCTTCTGGTATGGAATTCGATTCTGATCTGTGGGCGGTCCGCGCTCCGTTCATGGCCTCGTCTGATGGCGGTGACATGCCAGTGGTAGAGGGCGGTACGGCGTACCTGCGGGTCGTCGTGCATAACGCGAGTGGCCAGCAAACGGAGGTCTGTAGGGTCAGCGTGGCATTTTTCTCAGATGTGTGAGCGGCACCCTGCATCGCCCTACTGGACGGTCCAGGAACTTCATAGGACTCGCAGGTACGCAGCAACGCCTTGACTCGTCTATCAAATCGAAGCAGTCAGGTGCAACAATGATATGCTCAAGATGGCTAAACGACGCGTCAGGTTTGAAATAGGTGTGAGAGTCCCTCACGTAGGTCCCGAACAAGGAAGAGAAGAAGTGCACACATATAGAAATTCCATCACCTCGTGGCCAGAGCAATCTACGCCAGGACCCTGATAAAGCGCGCAAACTGAGCAAGTCGGCATGGCGAGTTAACCGGATGGTGATACGTGATACATGATCAAGGACATACTGTACATGGATGAATGGGGCGCCCTGGATCCGCGCGCGCCCAGGTGGGTGGTGGTGATATATGACCGTGGATGGGTACGAGGCGGTAATAGGCAGTTATTGCTGATGCGGCGTATTTGAGTTTTGACACATTGGCTGGCTCGACGTTGTCGGCGTGTGAATTCGCCGGCGGCATGCTATTTTCGAAGGGGGGACTGATGGGGTTGACGACAAGTGTCAGGGAGGCAAGGCATTCCGACGGGAAAGTAGTCTATCCGAGTCGTGGGTGAGACGGTAGGTTGAAATCCGCTCGTACGAAGCGACTGCGGGCGTCGAGTTGCACGTGGCACGGGCAATGTCGTTTCCGACGACACGGCAACCGTTTCACGGACGAATGTATCGAACAATAACTATAGCCAAAACGTTTGCTACGACTCGCAAGGGATGGGACGATCGCTGCCCGTAATGAAGTACATACGATCACGGGTTTGAGGTGATTCGTGACTTCTTGAAACGTGTTGTCGCTGTCAGTCTGACTAACCGCGCCGTGGTGATTTCGCTATTGCGGTGCTATCACATGCGCCGGTGTAAGCCCACACGAGCGTGGCTTGCAACTTGGGAAGCACTCGCCTAGGAACACGCGTTGGCGCAAAGATTTGCAACGTGTATGCGAACTCGCGACGAGAAGCACCTTGCTATGAAATATCCGTGCCTCGTGTCCTACTGAGGTGCGACCGTAGCGATACATCATTCGTAGCTTTCGGCACGTCCGGCGCTGATCTGGAGGAATGGAATGGAATGGAATACCCTTGCAAGGTGATCCCAATCAAGGTAAAACGTCCGTGCGAGACCCTTGCAGCAAACGGAGGTACTTAGATACGAGCACTAAGTCCACTTGGATAGGGGGATCTGAACGTGAGTTGATCGGTGCTTGATAGTCGTTCGCTTGCCTGATATGACCTGTGCTGGTCATTCGATGTCGTTACCTAGGCCCCCTCATTTAGCCTGACAAGAAAGGAGGGTTGCCTCGTGTGCGAGCGTCGTGCACGCACGGTGTTCACGTCAAAAGAAATGGTGCCACACATGAGCTGGCTTGACTCGGGAGGAACGGCGCTGTCATCGTCAAGGTGGTCTCCGAGCTGCGGGAGGAAGGGGACAATAATCGATATTAAACGACACAGCCGCAGCTGCATAAGGCAGTTGAGCGGCCCATGGGGGTATTGTGTGCGCGATAACCGTCGCAGGGCCGCGTCGTAGACAATGGGAGCGATGCCAAGTCATGTGCATGCAGCTGCGAGTCGGCTAGCAGGTCCGGCACGTTTGCCTGTCGCCGACACGCAGCCGGGGAATCGTCATGACGACGAGAGGACAACGGACGGAGACTGGAACAACATGGAAGGAAGCTCAGATGCACGTGCTGGTGAGGGAACATCGATATTCCGGTCGGGGTTGGTTCCTGTATGACCCAGGGACGGCATTGACAGGCTCATGACAGCGCCGGTGCACTCCGGATCGTATGACCGGCATGAGAGTATCTACGGCAACTCATTGCAGTGTCCGGACGGGCTGATCTCTTGTCAAATTTATTGTGGCTGCGCTGACCCTAAGATGTGAACGTGTGAAGAGTCAGAATTATTAAACTCTCCTCCGTCGTGCCATGTTCTTATAAACCCCACCGTGTCGTCCTTCTTCCCCTCCTCAACCCGCCATGTATCCCTCCTACTCCCCCCTCTTCACTTCGGGATTGCTTGCCGACCACTCCTCGTCGTGCACCCCTAGCAGTCCCCTCAACGCCACTGCCCCTCACGACGACGATGCGTCCCCCATCTACTTTACCCTCCAAACGGGGAAGCGGGACACGGTCGAACTCCGCTCTTTCCTCTACCTCGATCTCGCAGACCACAAACACCATGCGCCGTCCCACCGACGCAAGTTCTCCATGCTGTCCAAGTCTACCAGCTGGACGTGCACCCTCGACGTAAAATCCTACTTTGCGTACGTCCTTTATCGATCCGTCTCGCCACTCTCTCACGTCCCACAGACGAACCGAAAAGCCTGCCCCTATCACGCTTCCCAGCCCCGCCGTACCCACCCGTCGTAGGACATCAAAGGAGTCCCTGCGAAGCATCCCTTCTCCGAAACCGGCACCTTCCACCACGTTACCCGACCTTCCTATTATGTCCTGCACGCCGTCCGCGCCATCATCAAAGAAGCGCCCGGTATCTACCGTCGTCAGCTCACTGCTTTCTCCTGCCTCTCGCACACGGCGACCAGCCTCGTCGCGCTCTGAATCCATCAGTTCCCATGATCGTCGCAAGAGCCGCATGGATGCCCTCGCTTGTCTCGAGGGCCGCTCACGCGCCCCCAACCGCATCGCTCGTACCACCCTCCGGAACAACTTTATGAGCTTCAGCGACGACGAAGACGAGAAATCGTCGACGCGCAAGTCGACCGCACCATCTCCTACCCCTATACAGATCGACGACGTGAGCGCCTTTGCAGACGTCGAGGACGAAGCGGATGCCATCATGCCTGTTGCGCGCAAGCGGGAGCGCTCTGACCCTGCAGAACACGCACGGCCAGCAAAGGTTGGACGTAAACAGCGGGGCACCCTCGAGAGCTGGTTCCCCCTCAAGAGCTTCATCGATCTCAAGGACGATGATCTGTCGTCTTGGAACTGGCGCAGCTTCATCGAGATTGGCGGTGTCGCATAGATGCTCGTTCCAACTTTGATCTCATTTCGCTTTCTCGGGTGCAGGACCACCGCCGCGGTTCGACATTTTATGCCGTATTCTATCTTTATTCTTCGGGTGCCATAGTTGAATGATGCAGCTCGTGGACGTGTCCACTCCCATACGTATTTACATGGACTACCCAAACCCCATTCGATCATATTTTATGCTGTACTACACCGTCATATCTTTCGCCATCCCCCCACTAATCTGCACGACCCGACTCACTCTGTACATCATCTTTCCTTCTTGCACGTTCCACCTTTCTTCCTACATTTTTTAAAATCTTAATCCTTTACTTTTGCGCGCGCGCACACAGTCATACGATATGTAAAACCCCTGAAACAGGGACTCGTACAGTATCACACCGCCTCGGGCGGTGTTCATCATCATGCAATAAAAGTGGAGTTGCATCGCATCTGACAGCCTTTGATCGGCCATGCCAGGTGCAGCGTTGCGGTGCAACTCAAATTGAAGACGGGCATCGCTGTGTGATATTATTATCGATTGCCCCTGCGCTCGTCGGTGTGTTTCAGGTGGTGTCTAGGATCCAGGCTCAAGACCTTTTTTTTTTTTTTTTGCCATGCAACGCGTGGCCGTGCGCCGTGCGACGGAAACGCCGGGACGTCATTGCGTCATCGTCATCGAGACGTCGATCGGTCGTATGGGTATGGGTATGGGTATGGGTATGCATGGTATCTCGTTGCATGGCATCCCATTGCATCCGACTCGCTGCGCGTCTCGTATGAGAGTTGGGACGTCGTTGTAATGCCCATTCCGCGCGTTTCAGGTCAAATCTTCATTCGAATTCGGTATCGATGAAGATGAATCCCGTCGAACGTTCACCGTCGAGTCGAGTCGAGTCGAGTCGTCCGATTCGGGTTGGGTTGGGGTGGGTTGGCTCGGATCCAGACTTGGCCTTGACAAGTTGACGTGCGATAAACTTGAAGTCTTGATATCTGATTCTGTGACTTGCTGGAATCGATCTCAATCGCGCGACGGGACGGGCACCGTGACGTGAATGGGGGAGGACCAGGACCAGGAGTCTGACTAGGAATTGGGCGTTGAGGTCGAGGCCGAGGCCTGGGCCAAGTACGAGTGAAACATGATGGATGATGGATGTCGATGATGGATGGATGGGTACTGCCAGTGAGTGACGGTACCGATAATACGTGATGCGACCGATTCGAATTTGACCGCACACTGTGCGCATCCATCCATCCATCTTGATACGAACCTCAGACCTGTGTAGTACATACATACATATGTACCCTCACCAAGCCTCACTCGATCGGGCAGTCGAGGCGCTGAGGGTGGTCCAACCCAGCGACTCTGACTGATCTGTCAGACGCCCGAACTCACCCGGGTCCATCCACCGGGTCCGCAACTCCGTCAGGTCCCGAACTGTCTTGACTCGGCGTCATCGATCCCGGGTACGGTTGACATATACAGTATACCCGATCGATCGAGTGCACGTTCGCGAGAGAGGTCAAATCGGAAATAAAAATAAAAGACCAGGTCGAGTGCGGTATCGAGGGACACGCCCGTGGTATGTATAGATACTATTCAATCCAAGTCCAGCCATGGCCGTAAACGTTCAGACACAAATGGGATGGGGTATCAGCGTTGGAACGCTCTGTTGACATCCTGAGATCATCCTGCCGTTTGCGACGCGGTGATACCCAAGTCCGTGCGTGGCGGTGCGATACGGCCGCAATTCCCATCGTTTCTGGCCCATGTCATCGGTAAAGGGGGTACATCAAGCCAAGGGGGTGTGGGGAAGGTGAGCATGACATAAGAGACGATGGGAGCGGTGCATCCAGGGGTATCTCAGGCTCTAGATTCGATTAGTCTATCATCGCCCCAAGAGCCTCCCAAGGATCCCAGAGGAGCTGTGGCTCGTGGGACCCGTCGCGTTGGCAAAGCCCTCGTAATAGTAGTCTGCGTTCAGAGATCCATACATGGACTGTCGGCGCAATGTCCCCGAGGGATGTCCCGAGCGGGGCGGCAAAGGTGGCCTGCGAGGGGATGGCGAAGGGAATTGAGATGGGCCAGGCGACGCTTGAGCAGATATCGGGGGAAGGTATTGCGAGCGATGTTTATGGAGCGTCGGATGCGGAGGCGAGCTGCTACGACGAGGCGCCGACCTCAGACGACCGCCCCTGTCCTTGTCTTTTTCTTTCGCCTTGTCTTTCGCCTTGTCCTTTTCTTTTTTCTTTCCGTTGTCTCCCTCACGCCGCGTGGCATGCCGCATGTCAGGGGGCGTGCGTCGGGGCCCAAGTTCGGGCATATCAATCTTGCTCAGATGTACGGTAAGGCCCTTGGGTGCGGCATACTCCTTATTCTTGCCCTTGCCGTTACCGTCATCCAAATTAATAACTCGGGGACCTTTCTGTGGCGTCGTCCCCGCCTTGTTGTCATACAGCACGTACTGATGCAGATCGGGTGCGCCTCGGAGCGCAAGATAAGCGAACGCGCCTGAGGAGCCAGCGGACTCGAGCGGCGTACCAGTTTTATAGCGTACCCGCTTTGTTTCTTCGACCACGCGCAAGACTTTGGGGACTTGATTCGCGTCCAAAGGACACACGCTGATGAATAGCATCGCGTCGTCCTAGATAACGCAACTGAGACGTGAACAAGGGAAGCATCCAAGCGAGCGCACCTGCAGGAGGCGTGTGCAGTGTTTTGCATAGTCGCCGACGGACCCCTCTTCGAGGACGGTCACTTCATTGACTTGACCTCTGCCGAGCTGTAACTCGGCGATACGTTCGACGCCCTTCTTGGGGGCTGGTTTGGGGGGTCGTGGAGGTGCTGCCATTGGTGTAGTGGACGCAGGCGTGGCAGTGGGCGCTGGAGTCGAAGGGGCCGGCGTGTTGGGTTCGTGGTACACATCGCTCGCATCTTGGAACGTCAAGAGTGCCGTCAAGATGACGATCTCCAGACCTTTCCGATCATCGATATCGAACCTGGTCATACGAACCCATGAGTACAAATGCACCCCTCGGTCGGAGTGGACAGCATGAAACGGGGGAGAGAAAAACGCCGCTTACCGATTAAGGTTGTAATCCAGGATCTGGACCGATGTCGTTCGAATTCGTCCAGGAGGCTCTTTTGTCACCGCGACGAGCACGGGCGGGTCCGGTTTTCGAATAATAAAGCACTCTTCGCGTTTCCACTCAAACTCGTGTCTGCATGGAGTGGCGTCGAATCGGGTCACACCGCGATGATAAAACAGGACTTACGTCTCCCATTTGAACGACCATCGAAAGGTGAGCGTACCGGTGTACTTGAGCTCGACGACGTTGGTGGGATTGTAGAGTTCCACGGTCTTGTGTTTGGTCGTCGCGCTGGGGGCGGTCGCACTCGCGAGCAATGCCTCGGAGAGGGGATCTGCGGGGTATGAGTGGAATCACGGCGTGCGTGCGTCGTGGGGGTCCCCGTACCAGATACTTCGATGCGGTAGAGTTGTTGCTGTGAGATGATGCGGCGCTTGCGGTAGTGGACTATCCCCGAGCCGTCGGTGAGGTCGATCACAGTGCTAGCTGGATGCGACGGGTTCGGCGTGAAGAAGAGCGTGAATAGGTTTCGATCGAGGCTCATGCCAGGCCTAGGATCCAAGTCAGAGTCGTCTCGACGTTCGTGTGCGGAGGGAACGAGGATAAGCGAGGTCGGGTCAAGACGGTGCTGCGCAAATACACGCGTGCGTCCACACGCTTCTCGTCGTACAGGGCTGCGTGAGCTTGAGACACAGCACGTTGCTGTCTTTAGAGCACTGCGCTGAGTGCTGTATTTCCTTGGCTACATACGTCGCGCCCTCGTTGGGATGGGTCTCATGGGCTCTCGTAAGTTGAACTTGAGTTTGGCACGCGGCGTGGATGGTTGTTGAGTAGCGCGCGTTCCTACCCACATACCACCACCTGGAGACGCTGACCTCGATGGGTTCAAGCCTGGTCCGGTTCTTGCTTTCACTTGTCATTCGTCTCCGCCAGTCGTTTGGACACATTGCAGTCGCCCTCCGAGCTCGATTTGCCACGTTCTGGAGGCACATTATAGCGTTTGCGAGTTACCGACCCCAGCGCCAAATTGCTCTGCATGCAAGTGATACTTCCATGGTGGACACGAATCCCATACCGGGAGAAGTTGTAAGAATCCAACCGTCTTTACAGGCGGAGCAGGAGCACTTGGGAGAAAGCGCGAAAGTTCCAAAGTCTGTACAAACGGAGCAAGAACACTCGGGAACTCTGGCGGCTCAGCCTGTGTTGGGCGTTGCTCACAGGGACAACAAATTATCAGACTACCAGCCCCGGATCTCAGACTTCAGGTCCAATTCTGAGCCAAAGGCCACAACACCCGAACGGGGATCACAGCGCTACAAACCCAGGAAAGGGATTAGGTGAGGGTATTTCGGATCTCTGTGTATTGGCACCCTCCGACCCTCCTGCGTCAGTCCGCACTCTGATCGTCTGGATATCCCAGCTGGCCAACAAACACTCTTGTCTGCGTAGGTTCACCCTTTCTACGAGACTTGTCTATTCCTTGACGCGCAACAGACTGAAGCAGCCTCCAGAGGGATGGAAACGTCACGTCCACCCCGAAGGAAATCCCTACTTTTATCACGAAGGACTGGTAGGTTTCATTTTTCGGCGCGGTATATCCGGCTATGGACGCCTTTCAGCGTATCTTTACAGAGGCCGACATCACTGATGAGAGATGCGAAGCAAGCGTCCTTTTTCACGCTTCGGAGCTCATACAAAAGGCACAGAACCCAGAGTGGAATGGCAAGGTTATCCTGGATGAGCTTACGGAAATTGTCCTGAATGTGGACGATAGCCAACAGTGGCACTATTACTTTGTCGACCACAGAAACCGCCTTATCTTCTGGTTGCAGCTAACGAATATATCGACAGACTTTGATACCGACGTACAAGGAATCCGTGAATACAGCCATATTAGTATGTATAATGTGTGTTATTTTATTTCACTGACACATATTTAGGGTATTTGGTCGAGACACAGTACTGGTATGCTTCTTCGATTAGTGTCCAAGGCACGTTAGCGTTTGTTTGTTCAATCTTGTCGCTGACCTCAACCCAAGCATGCCATGTGTGACGTGGATGCAGGTTGCATTGTGAATTATACCCACACGATCGTGTTCTTCCGCCAAGAGTCTTCGAAGACCTTAGAGGGATGCTCCTTTATGCCAAGACGGGTATTTTTCCTTGTGCAAAATGCCCTCACTCCGTTCTTACGAAGACGTCAGACATGATGACCGCTGATTCGTCTGCAAGTCTGTTTACACAAGATGAACTTGTGACAACCTTGGGCCTCATCGACCCACTCAAGGGTACATTTTCGTGGATGTGTGTTCTTGCTCTTGCTAACTTTGATCAAGACGACGCAATTTCCAATCCCTACAGTATTTGGGTCATTGGTGCGACTACATCCCGCCGTGTCACGTCACGTAATGAATGCTAACATCGCGCACAAAGCGCGGCTGATGATGTTTCTCAGTGCGTATCGTTACATGTGTCCGATTTACTTTTCTGAGTGGAATACAAGCTGAAAACCAGTTCCTGAACTTTTGCGGTCAGCCGTGCGCACGTTTGAACGCAGATACACCATTATTTGGGGAACAGACTTGGCACCGTACCAAGACGTTCAGAGTCATCAACCTGTTTCTATTTACATCAGCGAATGACCACGCTGTTCGTTTGCAACGGGTCTGGGTCGATGGTATCATCATCCTACCCCGTTGGAAGGATTTCGTCAGCAGGCTGACCGCTGAGTTGGCCCGGTATACCATCTTTGTAGGTCTCCCTCCTACCTGTCTCGGATATCTTACAGTTCGTAGTCCACAGTGATGCTTGCCGTGAATTTCAGCTTCCTCGCTGTTCCCGGCGTCGTCACCGCCGGCACGCCCGCGAACGCGACCCAAATCATTATTTATTGTTCGATCGTGTCGACGATCGGATCAATCGTGTTCTCCTTTGCCTTGTTGAATGTGTACAGTGACCCGGAGCTTATGGCAGCCCGCCTTGTGGTACGTTTCCATACCACGTGCCACATTTGCTTGGACTGCTCACGTGGATCATAACAGGCAGATGTCATGCGAATGCTCGGTCAAACGAAATGGGGAATGGCCTGCCTTGCGATTACACACAGCCTTCCAGTTGGCTCCCTCTTATGGTCGTACGTTGTTTCGATGTATACCGACTGTTCATCACCCACTCACACATTTCCAGCATCGTTCTCTTCGCCACGGCCCTTGCAGTACAGATCTTCAGTCCGAAACAACGTTCGGCCATCGCAACGCTGACTATCGAATGTTTCATTCTCGTGTTACTTGGGCTTATGGGTACGGCTGTGATGGGGCTGTTTTCGAGGAGGGATGATGCGGGTGGTGCGGGTGGTTCTGGGGAGAATTCTACACCGCCTGCGAAATCGCTGGACAACGCTGAGCGGGGCGAGGGGAAGTGATTCATGCATGTGTGATTTGGACAAGGCGTTCAAACTGGATACCACTGTCTTGTACTGAACATGTACGGTAGACACCCATGTGGGCGTGTCTGATACCCTGCTAGCCCCGCACACGGATCGAAGCATCATTCACCTTGCTTGACAAGGGTGATCACGTGGGAACGAACTGACGACAAAAAAAATTCTTTTTCGGGTGTGCACAATGCACACGCATTGAAGACTATCCTGATTCTGTGATTTCGAATGGAAGCCTTACCTCAATAGCAATAACATCCGGGGCGAATACGGGTCCCAACTCCCCTGATCGATGCACGGGGGCTGTAGAGTCCCATACAACCCCTATGAAGTATCCTCACCCACAAGTGACGATTGCACAACGGAATCACTTCTGCATTTACAGCCAGTCTAGCAAGATGTTTGCTGCCACAAGGCTCGGATCAGACTTTCTTAAGCCCCATTTAACACTGAAATAGTGGGTAGCGTCACCCCTTTCTGAGAGGCATTCACCCAATCAGGCCGCAGCTCAAGTGCTCACCAACTATGCCAAAGGATCGTTGCGTGACAATGCTGCTTTGCCGATTTGAAGGTAGCCTTTACGAACCTCTTAACCCGTGCTCAGGATCAGACATTTGCCGTGAGGCCTCAGGCTGCGCAAGGGTCCGTGGGGGTCCACATTCGGTTGGACCTCGAGGTATTTTTTTGGCCCTTTGGTCCGGCACATTGAAACCCTTATGTAGACATTATTGGGTCCGAGTCGACCAGGCTGATAAGGCGTGTGTGGTTGCCGAATTGCGCGACAAGAACTTCCAGCAAGGGATACCCATACCGCCACCCAGAGACACTGACCTCGATGGGTTCAAGCCTGGTCCGGTTCCTGCTGTCGCTCGTCATTCGCCTCCGCCGGTCGTTTGGACACATCGCAGTCGCCCTCCGAGCTCGATTCGCCATGCTCTGGAGGCACATCCTAACGTTTGCGAGTTACCGACCCCAGCGCCAAATTGCTCTGCATGCAAGTGATACTTCCATGGTGGACACGAATCCCATACCGGGAGAAGTTGTAAGAATCCAACCGTCTGTACAGGCGGAGCAGGAGCACTCGGGAACTCTGGCAGCTCGGCCTGTGTTGGGTATTGCTCACAGGGACAACAAATTATCACTACCAGCCTCGCATCTCAGACTTCAGGTCCAATTCTGAGCCAAAGGCCACAACACCCGAACGGGGATCACAGCGCTATAAACCCAGGAAAGGAATTAGGTGAGGGTCTTTAAGATCTTGTGCTTTGGCACCCCTGACCCTCCTGCGTTCTGGTCGTTAGTCCGGGGTGTGATCGTCTGGATATCCCAGCTGGCCAACAAACTCTCTTGTCTGCGTAGGTTCACCCTTTCTACGAGACTCGTCTATTCCTTGACGCGCAACAGACTGGAGCAGCCTTCAGAGGGATGGAAACGTCACGTCCACCCTGAAGGAAATCCCTACTTTTATCACGAAGGACTGGTAGGTTTCATTTTTCGGCGCGGTATATCCGGCTATGGACGCCTTTCAGCGTATCTTTACAGAGGCCGGCATCACTGATGAGAGATGCGAAACAAGCGTCCTTTTTTACGCTTCGAAGCTCATACAAAAGGCACAGGACCCAGAGTGGAATGGCAAGGTTGTCCTGGATGAGCTCACGGAAATTGTCCTGAATGTGGACGATAGCCAACAGTGGCACTATTACTTTGTCGACCACAGAAACCGCCTTATCTTCTGGTTGCAGCTAACGAATATATCGACAGACTTT
>JBBPLN010000752.1:0-13969 GCA_038089815.1 Sutorius eximius
ATCGGGATCTCCAGCAGTATCTCCGATTATATTGTAACGAGAGGCAAAACACGTGGAGCCAGTGGCTACCCGTTGCGCAGTTTTCGTACAACTCGAAGATCTCAGCATCTTCAAAGAAAACCCCTTTCGAGGTCACCCGATCTTACGCCCCACGCATGGGTACGGAACCTCACACGTCTAAGGCACCGGCAGCCGACGAATTTGCCGAGAGACTGCGAGAAACGCTAGACGAGACCCGCAGCAATTTGAAAAAGGCACAGGACCGTATGAAGGTCCAAGCTGACAAACATCGTACGGCAGCCCCAGTGTATAAGCCCGGCGATAAGGTTTGGCTTGCCACGGATAATCTCCGCTTGACGTGGCAGAGCAAGAAACTCACGGAACGATGGCTAGGCCCATTCCCAGTGGAAGAAATGGTTGGACTCAATGCGGTTCGCCTATGCCTCCCACGCATCATGAAAATTCACCCAGTTGTGAACATCTCATGGGTAAAGCCACATCACGAACCTTTACCAAACCAACCCCTTAGCCGGCCCGGCCCGGTTCACATAACAGAAGATCGGGATGAAATCTACAAGGTAGACTATATCACTGACTCACGCCTCCAATGCAGGAAGTTGGAATACCTAGTTCATTGGCGGGGCTATTCTGAAGAGGATAGAACCTGGGAACCTAAAGAGAATCTCACTGCTTGCCAAGACACAATACATGAATTCCATATATGGAACCCTAGAGCTGTGAACTCCATGACAGTTCTCTTTGCTGAGGACACATTCCTATTTAACCCTTACACGTGATCACCCAGAGTTCGATCATTAGAGGGGGGGTAGTGTTATAGGGGTATATTTTTTACCCTTATTTCACACAGTCACATGACCTCAGCACGTCGGTAAACTGCTCCCTCAGGATAGAGTCCCACTTGACTCATTAGCTGCCAACGCCACTCACTTGCCAGCTGTTTGAAACAATCCAAGGAGCTGGTAAGCTATAGGTTGCACAAGTCCAGCGACTCAAGAGAAAAGCTGAGAAATAGTCATATCCACAAGAGGAGCTCGGTGGGAAAAACTCCAAGTGAACTAGACTGAGGTTCACTGGAGGTGGGCTCGACCCTTATAAGCTATTCTAATGTTTGTACATGCGTATGTCGTATCTATGATGACAAATCATATATAGACTAATGATCGTATAGCCCACTATTGGCTGTGCGATATGGAAGCACGGATGGCCTTCAAGGCTGTGAACAATGGAAGCCATACATAGCCTCATGGCTGTGGCTGGAATGGAAGGCAGTAATTAAATAGAAGCGAACAGCCTCAAGGCTGTGGAGCAGAAATGGAAAGATGAGGTGCACAGCACAGAAATGAAGAGGCAGAGTAAGGCTGTGCAAACTCTATAAAAAGGTAAACATGGCCAAACAAGTGGCAAGGGAGTGCGAGTCAAGATTTAGTGACTGGAACGTGACTGGGCATCTAAGTGGCGCTAGCGGTCAATGGCAAGCGGGTGCATGAGTGAGTGCGAAAAAGATAGGGGTTAAAATATTCCCCTGTAACACCATTGCAAGTCATTGTGCTTTGGATCAAGCCTTATCTTATCTTATCTCGGATCTATGATCCGATCTCCTTTATTTGTCCTAGTTGACATTATTATAGAGTTCGTACTCCGACGCCTAGAGCTTTACCACATGCAATGTGCACAGGCTAGGGCCAAGGGTCGAACCCTAAGGCTGGGGCTATGCGCTTCTCTCTTCATTTCCGTTCACAGCCTCACAGGCTGTTCCCTTCCATTCTTATGCCTCATACCTATGCTTCTTTTAATCTCTGCCCCACAGCCTCGAAGGCTATGTATGCTTCCATTCTGATGCACAGCCGACAGCAGGCTGTGTGTCCATTAGTCTATATAGAGTAGTAGATCGTTAGATACGATCCAAACATGTACATACTACTGAGTAGTATAAAAGGGCTAAGACCCGTTCTAGTGAACTCCAGTTTAGTTCACTTGGAGTCTTCCCCACAAGCTCCTTCCTACAACTCTTGAGTTATTAGATCTTGCTGGCAACCTACAGCCTTATTTGGCTTCTTGGGTTGTTTCAGGTGGCTTGCTAGTGAGATCAAAGGGCCTGTGAACATCATGGGACTTGCTGCCATGGTTGTCAATGGTAAGGGCAATGAAGATGGAGGGGGTGAGTGTAAGGATGAAAAGGGAACTGTTATGACCAAGGCCTAAGTGGCGCTAGGCAAGCCCTACTGATGGCTGAAGGTGAAGGTCCAGGCTTGATACCAGACAGTGAAGATCCAGGCTTGATACCAGATGGTGAAAGGTGGAGGTCTGGACTTGATATCAGACAGTAGTGTGACAATTGCAGCAGCCTCAAGACTGGAGATTGACCAGAATGAAGAGATGCATTGAGCAAGGTCATGAGAGTACAAGATACCATATAAGCATAGGGATATTGAGGTTAAGTGACTGACTATGAGAAGCAAAGGTATATATACTATAAGTGAAGGTCGCTGACTAAGCAGTATGAATGGGGAACTATGCAAGGGTGGTCAAGGGTTAGGGAGCATGTGTGTAAGAAGTGCAATAAGCGCAAAGGAAGATACATGTGAGGTGCCTTTGGATAAGACAGGCTATCTGTCTGATAAGATGTCAGTAAAGGTGACTAAAGATATAAAGATATGAAGAGAATGGATGATGTATCAAGCAGGGATCCATAGGGCATAGGGTGCAAATGAGGACACATGGCCTGTAGTCTGTCTGATAAGATGTCCAGGGGAGCCCAGGTAGAGAGCACAAAGGAGAAGCCCAGGATAAAGGGCATGGAGGAAGAGAACCACTGTGATGAAGAAGGTGGATGACAAGGAAGCAGTGGTGACAAGGAAGGCATGGTGCTTCTGTGAGATGGAAGCAGGGTGACAAGAAAGCCAAGGTGACAAGGTGTAAGGGTGATGAGGTGCTAGGGTGATGAGGTAATGAGGTGACAGGAGACAATGGGATGCCAATATGGCATAAAGGGTTTGATGGAAGGGCAACTAACACACAGTCCTGTAGTGAAACAAGAGAGGGGTCCAGAGGACAAGTCAACTGTGAGTACCAGTGAAGGTATGTAGGGTTGTCAAGGCAAGGGTTGAGGAAGCCATGGGAGAGCATGTGATTGAGGAAAAAAACAGGGGCGTATGCTGATTGTGACAGGGACAAAGAGGATGATGAGGATAATAAGGATAAGGATGAGAGGGACAAAGGGGATGATGACAGGACCACTCAGACCAGCAAGACTGATGAGTTTTTGGATGAGTAGGCATTTGGATGAGTAGATATATGGTATAATTGTATGAGACAGGATTGGAAATGAGTGCATTTGATTGACAATTGATGTGGTTTAACCATGGAATGAAAGATAGTAACATGAGTTACAGGTCCTGCAAACTTGATGCAGTTCTTACAGCCCTCCAACATGGCTACAGCTGGTATAGTCTATGTAGTATTTACAGTATAGCATGGATTTACAACACTGTGCACACTGTGTAGGGTTTACACTTTGGCTCAACTTGTATGTACTGCACAGCTTTACCTGATTCAGTACAGCACTGTGTCCTCTGTGCATGGCTCCACAGGGGGGGACCTTTGTGTGATGCTATGACAACTATAACACACCATGCAGCATCACACAGTACTGCACAACTCTATTATGATTTGCTAATGCTTGATGTCTTAGAGCTTTGAAGAAATTTCCAGGGAGATCCAAACAGCTATAGCTAACCTATCTATCTATGCTATGCTAATGCTAAGTATATATATGATTTACCTCAGGCTTCTGACCTGGATATGTTGTAGTAGGCTCAGTCATCAAGGAAAACCCAAGATGTCACCCCTTGCAAACCAGACATGACCCTGGCACAGACTAATCAACCTCCAAGGGGAGGAAGTGTGAAACAACTACAGTAAGAATAAGAAAGGTTGAATTCTGCCTTTCCTAGCAACACCTCTAAAGGCATTGAGGGTGAAAGAAAATGAAATCTTAAGCAATGGCCCAAGCACCACTTGACCCTGTGGATCAGGTGTAGTAAGAAGGAGAGAGCAAAGTGTGGTGGTGGAAGTGGTGGTGGAAGGAAAGCGAGATGGAAAAAGCAGTGACAGCACAGTTCTTATTAGTAGATCAGCAGATCAGTTATCACATCATGATTGGTAGAGATGGTTTTGTTCATTTTCATATTACATGCTGCATGATATATATGACATCCAATTTATTTTGTACTCTACAGCTGATTTACTGTGATTTTATTGAGATTTTCTGGTGGTGTGATTGTATAGACAGACACTGGGGACAAAGGATTGCAGTGGGCAACATAAGACAACCAAAAAAGGAAATATATGTCACAAATATGCAGCAGCCAACAGAAGCAAGACAGTAGGCAACAAAAGACAACCAAAAAAGGAAAAACATGTGGCAAATACATGAGGACCAACAGAAGTGAGGCAGAAAAGGCAACTGATAGAGCCAAGGGAAGCAATGCCTACAATTTCCCCCTCTGCCATTGCCCACTACAGTACACTCCCTTGTAACCCATACTCCCTTATAACCCATACTTTTTTGGCTTTCCCAACTTGGTTTATAGGGATTTCAAAGTATAACCCATGACCCATACCAGTCCTGGGATGGGGATAACCCATAGGTCACATGTATGTAATGCTAAATAAGGCATAAATGTCACATGATCCATATCTGGTAATTCCAACATCACACCAACACCACAAAATATTTTGTTACACTGTCATGAAACCTATTGACTTGCTAAAAAAAAAGGCTTGAAGAAGCTGCAGGATCAATCCCATGACCAAAAGGCCACTCTTCAGGCAGCATTAAAGGCCCATCAGTCAATCTCTGTGGCTGATGAAGAGTGGTTAGATCATGGTGCTGGAAATCTTGTGGATGAAGAATAGGTTGTCAACCAGTTGGCTCATGCATCAGATTATGTGTGTGGCCTAGAGCATCTGAATTCATGGGACAAGTCCATTGTGCAGAAACTAACAGATCTTGCTGGTGGTAACATTGCTCCTCCACAGAAGCATAAACTTATGGTTTCAGAGCATTTACAGACAATGGAATGAAATTCTGACTTGTAATGGCTCCTTTTGTAGGTCCTGTGGAGTCAGATGGTGATATTGTGGGCCCTACATCTCAAAATTGCACACAACCAACAACCCACAACAGTTAGACTGTCACAGTCAAATGGCAAAATGCCACACTTGAGCAATGGATTCAAATTCTCAACTGGCATCACTCTAATGGTGGAAATTAGTCAACTATTGCACATCACTGGAACAAAATCTATCCAGCACTTCACCTCACATAGCCCAAAGTGTCAAAATGGCTGAAGCAAGAGAAATCATGGCAGGAGGAGTATGAGTGCAATACATGCCTCTCACATTCTCTTAAGCGAGTCTGTCAAACTCAGCATCCTGAAATCACAGAAAAGTTGGATCTCTGGGTTATGAAGGCCATGGCAGAAGGGTGTCTGGTTACTGGAGAAATGCTTCATCAAAAATGGAGGATGTTTGCCAACTTTGCATGCATACCCAAGGATGAGCATCTCCAGTTGAGTGAGGGCTGGTTCAGTTGCTGTAAATCATGAGCGGGCTTAAAGCAGATGAAATGTCATGGTGAGGCAGCCTCTGTGTTGCCAGAAACTGTCCAATAGGAGTGTGTTACGCTTGGCCCGGGTAGGGACGAGCGCAGCCTCTGTAAAACGTAGTGGTTGGTAATGAGGTGCCAAAGGAGGATCGGCTTAACGTGTCCTTGGTTGAACGAGGAGTGTCCCGTGCGAGGAACGACGAAGGTGAGACCGATGCTGGCCTTCCCCTAGAACTGCGGTCTAGGTTGGTGTACTTCGACCTGTAAGTTGTGGGCGACGAGGGGAGGAAGCAGGTTCTAGATTGCACGAAGCAGTAGGTACGACAGAGGGGAACTAGCTTGGCCTGAAGTAATTGAAAGGCCAAGGTTTAAGTACTACGCTGGGCAAAGGGTTTTGTGGCTAAAGAGAGCGAAATGAAACACAGCCCACAAAGGCGATGTCAAAGGTAGCGAAATGAAGTACTGCCTGTCAAGGCAGTGCAGAAGGTGACAGTCAAGAAGTATCCGGAGTATTGGTAAATGGAAACACGAGGCTGCGTAAGGAGAACAGCCTTAGAAGGCAGTGTCTGTAGAGACGAAGGATAATCCTGGGGGAATCCCAGGCAAGGCTATGGAAAGGTTACTAGTGAAACGAAGCAGGTAGAAGTAGATCGTATGAAAAGAAAAGTGTACCAGGTAGACCAACTCGTAACATTACCTCCCTCCTATGATTCGACTCTGTTGAATCTTCATCAATCGAAGGCTGCAGGGGACCCTGTAATGTTTCCATATCCCACGGTGTCAATAACATCATTGCCATAGTCGGTGACTTCTGCGGATGGATTGGGTGGGTCGTCGATGATGTGGGCATAGAAGCAGTGGTTGGACTCGCGGGAGTGGCGAGAACGGCGGGAGCGGCGAGAGGAAGAGGAGGATGAAGAGGAGTAGGTGGGGGGAGGTGGTTCCTCGATTCAGCGACGGAGGGGACAGCGTCCTTGTGTATGGTTGGGGCGCCACCGAAGACAGGTGGGGCACTGGTACATGGGGCATTGGACTCTGATATGGCCGAGCTTGTGGCAATGAAAGCAAGACTCGTTGTACCGCGGGTGTGATGGTGTGAGGGCGAGGGTGTGATGGCCCCCAGTCCAGTGGGCTTCGGTCCTCCGAAATGCCTCGTCTTCTTTGCTATTCAAAGGGGATGATGACGCGGATGGGGTGGATGTGGTACGCGGCACAGGGAGGTCGTGGTACTGTGCTAGATCCCGTAGGTACCGATCAATATCCTGTAAAAATTCACTGAACTCAAGTTGGTATGCGAGGGTAGTGAGGGCGCTGGAAAGGTGGCTATGGATATCCTCGACCATAGTGGCCGAGAGGGAGGTTGGGGCCCAAGGGGAGGCACGAAGGGAGGACGCGATGGGGAGGAGACGGTTGACCTGTAAAAAGGCCTTGTAGAGCGCGAGGAAGGGGGACTCCATGTCTAGGTGGGCGTCAATGGGTCTAGCCATATGGGAGTCGTCGAGGTATGCACGGAGGTTGCAAACATATTCAGTTTCTGGAAAGTCCTGGCGCATGTTGTTGGCGTATGGGGGAATGGTGACGGAGACGATGGGGGACAGTCTAGGGAGGGCGTCCGAATTGATGGTTGCAAGGGAGATAGGGACTTCCAGTTCTAGGGCGACGGTCGCCCATCTGGGGGTAGCGACGGTGGAGATAGGTTCTACGTCAGAGAGAGAAAGAGGAGCTGGTGTAGAAGGCGCAAGAGATGACACATCAGATATTGTTCCATCAGATGGAGAAAGAGCAAGTGAAACAAGCGAACTAGTAATTGAAGCGGCCATTGCGTTGCGTAGAAGTGCGGGTTGGACGTGGTGAGGTAGTGGTAGAGGTGGAAGAGCGGTTAGGTGAAAAGACAGAGGGGTGAGCCCTTTTATAATCCTCGAGGGCGTCCTTTGAATGTTTCAAGTCCTGCTCTGGGACCCAGGAGTCTTCTTCGGCCGAGTATCCTTTCCATCGGATCAAGAAGGACCGATTGCGAGGGGTACCCTTGTGTTTCATGATCCGCTCCACTTCGTATTCTTCTTCGCCTTCTATAAGGTCTGGTGGGGGAGCCGGGAAGTTCTGTCCATGAACGGTGTTCTTGCGATAGGGAGATAGTAAGGAGGCATGAAACACGGGGTGGATTCTCCATGCTTCCAGAAGGCGGAGTTTATAAGATACCGGCAACAGTACCTGAGTTACGGTAAAGGGTCCTTCTCGTTTCGCGGCGAACTTTGGATTGGATATGGAGCGTTTCAAGTTGCGGGCTTCCAGCCATACCTTATCGCCCTTCTTGAAGGGAGTAAATTTGCCTCGAATACAGGAGGCCATTGTTTGTCGCGCTAATTCGTGTGCTGCCAAGGCTTCGTCCCTGGCCGCAGCAAGGGTTTTAAGACGGGTTTCTACAGCGGGTATTTTGTTACAGGGGAATATTTTTACCCCTATCTTTCTTGCACTTAACCGTGCATCCGCTTGCCATTGACCGCTAGCACCACTTAGACGCCCAGTCGCATTCCAGTCGCTAAGTCTTGACTCGCACTCCTCACCAACTTGTTTGGCCATGTTTACCTTTTTATAGAGTTTGCACAGCCTCACTCTGCCTCTTCATCTCCATGCTGTGCACCTCATTTATTTCATTTCCGCTCACAGCCTTGAGGCTGTTCGCTTCTATTTAATTACCGCCTTCCATTCCAGCCACAGCCTTGAGGCTATGCCTGGCTTCCATTGTTCACAGCCTTGAAGGCTGTCCGTGCTTCCATATTGCACAGCCTAATGAGGGCTATGCAATCATTAGTCTATATATGGTTTGTCATCGTAGATACGACATACGCATGTACAAACAGTAGAATAGCTTATAAGGGTCGAGCCTGCCTCCAGTGAACCTCAGTCTAGTTCACTTGGAGTTTTCCCCACCGAGCTCCTCTTGTGGATACGACTACCTCTCTAGATTTCTCTTGAGTCACTGGTCTTTGTGCAACCTATAGCATTACTGCTCTTTGGGTTGTTTCATTTGCAAGGTTGTGTCGAGGATTTGTTCAGAGGTGGGATACCAGAGCAGGAGCGAGAGGCATGTTGAAGAATTTCGAAGGAAGGATGTCCTAGGCGATGATGCCAAAGGAGTGAAGAAGGTAGTGTGGTGACGGTGGAAACAAATCCATGAGAGTCTAAGTCATCTGTGGAAATTGTGATCCAATGTAGAGCATTATCCAGTGCCAATGGAGTAGCTTCTAAAATCTTGTCACCTGAATTCCAGATACTGGTCTCTTGACTTGTGATAGTGCACAAATAGCCAAGGGTGGTGAGCCAAGTGGTTGACAGCAACCGGTGGGCAGCATGTGGTGAGTACCAGATGTTGGATATGGTCATTGGTGGATAGCCTTTAGAGGCTAAAAGTACCGTTCCAGGGCCAGTCATTATGACAGACCATCCATCAGCGACAGATACAGATTTTTTGTGTGAGCTGAGTTCCAAAAAATCCTCCTGGAAGGGGGTGATGTGATCAGTTGATCTGCTGTCAACCAACCAATGATCCCGTCTGAATGTTTCATTGTTCTTTGTGCTTGTCCCTGCTGCATTGCAGCTCGAATAGCAGTCAAAGGATTCGGATTGGGACAAAGCAAGATCTAGATCTCTGTACATGGCATCATTTTGTAAGTAATCCAGAGATGAATTCCAAAACCTATTGATGGCAACAACATCTATTTCCACTTCTTCTTTTGTTGCTTCAGAAGAAGTGGATGGTTCGAAAGGAACCGCTGGGCCCCATCTCATCCATGATCTCCAGGTGATCAGTGTACTGTTCACATGGGTCATCTATGTTCATGGAATTGTCAGTTCCAATCATGGAGAAGGGTTTAAGAGACTCGTCTTCAGATATAGATAGAGAAGCGTTGCTCTCCTCGGCTTTGCTGGTGTGTTCTGAAGTAGGAGACTCCTCTGCAATTGTTGTAAAAACAACTCCATTGCTTCCTTCATCCTCTAGGTAGTGGGCTTTGCCCTTCCCTTTAAACTTCCACATCTTGTGTGTTTTGTACGCATTCTGCTTCTGCTGTGTGGCCTCAGGCTTCGCAGCCTGGTTGTTCTGCTTTGGAGCAGAAAAACCTTTCAGTCTCGGCTTAAAAGCCAGTTTGTTAGATTTCCACTCGGCTTTCGCTGGTGGTCCTCTTTTGATAGCCATAGTTCGATTCGCAGATGAAGATGGTTCTTCAGTGATGTGGTGAAGGAGGGATCTACTGGATCGTCCAGTGGCATGACTCTCAATTTCTTGTTGAAATTGGGTTCGAATTCATTCGATTGTGAAGTCATTTGCTTGCACTGTGTGAATGAGGATGGAGCGCGTGTCGTCAAATGTGGAGGGGTAGGTGTGCATGAGAATCATGGCCTTAAAGCATTCTGGCAAAGCCAGGCCAGCGTCCTCCATATTCTTGAGATGTCCTAGCAAGGTGTTGATATCATCCTTATGGTTGTGGATGGATATCTTCTGGTTGATAGCTCTGGTAAAGTGGTACCATTCGGAGACGATACCTGAGGCAGCAAAGAGTGCTGATAGTTTATCATACAGAGCCTTGGCTAGAGAGTGATATCTCAGGTGTGCGTGGACAGCGGGGATTGCAGGTATGGCAGCAGTAGTGCCAGTTGCAGCAACAGCTGCTACAGAGGCAACATATGCCATGGGAGTAGTTTGATAGTCCCAAATGACATTGTTCTGGAGCTGGTCTTCTATGGTGATAGATATCCATGAAGTGACCTTTCGATCAACAGCTTTCCAGTTGTCCTCTGCGGCCAAGTCATCATCAGATTGACTTGTTCCAGCTATGATGGGCCATAGGTTAAAGGATTCAAAGATGGCGTGGATTCTTGTGTTCCATTGTGGGAAGTTTGATTCCCCTTTCAAAATTGGAACGCAAGCGAGAATGGATGATTCGACTTTGATATCAGTCACATTTGGGATGGTTGCCATGATCTAAAAAATGAATTCTAGGAATGGAAGAACAAGAAGGTATCAGCCTAATGTTATGGGTGGACGAATAGGCCAGCCTCACACAGCTAGTCCTAACTCCTTTTTCATTTTTTTAAATCTCCATCGGGAATCTCTGAGATCTCATCCCAATCTAATCTCAGATCTTCTGATCTGATCTACTTTATCGTGGCAGATCTCATCACCTCATGTTCCTCTTCCATACTGCCACCGCCTCATTACTTACGCACCGCTTTCATCTCCGCCTACACTTCCATTCTACACGCGGCTGTCACTTTATTTAGCTGTACTTACTCCCACACCTGCCCTGAGGTAGCACGTGCCATGTACGTATATAAGTAGTTCACTGAGGACCTTAAGTCCCCAGTTTGATATACTCAACTTTACTCCCCATTACTCTGGCAACAGCCTAAGTAAGGAAGCTCCACGTTGAGCATTACGCTCTGAGAGTACTGACACGTCTCCAATACGTGTAGCAAGCGCCATGCCTTGCAAACGCTGAGTCCTCATCTCACGTCTCCTCACCGTCAACATCATCGTCTCCGCCTCATTCCATCTACCGCACCTCTAGCTTGCTTCACCTAAGGGCACATATAAAGGTGAACATACTGCTTCGGAGAGAAACACACGATATAAGTACACATTTCAAGAAAAGTGACCATTCAAGAAGATTATAAAGACATCTGCCTTTTCCTCTCACCAATAACAGCAGCTTTCCTCCGAGGTCTCTTGTGCTTGTTTGCAAGTGCAAGGTAAATGGTGTCTTGTTCCTCTCCGATGGCTGTCTTTAGCGTTCGCTGCAGACGCCTTATATTATGATTGGAGGGATCACGGTTAAATTGTAACCTCAGGTGCTGGTCAACAGCTTCGTTCCAGAAGAAAGTGCTTGGAGCAAGGGTATATTTGCAGTGTTCAGTGGTGAGGGGTTCAAAGAGGTCAGATTCGAGGTACCATCCTTCAGGTCCAATGTCTAGATTCGGTTCCACAGCATTGATGCAATCCAGGGTATCCTGAGAAGGAGGGAAGGCATCTCGATGGAATATTTCATAGCCTTGGTGGTGTATGAAGGAGTGAGGAGTTTGAAAATAGGTCTGGGATGGGAAAGCCCATCCACCACCCTCATAGGCAGAAGCTATGGTTTCTCCTTCATAGATGTAAGAAGTAGCATAAGAATTGAACGGTGGACCAAGATGAGTTTGCTCATGTACCAGGGGCTTGTATCCAACCTCAGCTGGTTGGATCTCAAAAGGAGTCACGAGACGTCCTGAGTGGACCTTGTGGCCATATCTCAGGTGAGGCAGAACGTCTGTGTCCATGAGCATGGTCCATACGAGGTCCTGAGTGTAGCCAGTATCTGTTGCTAGGGGAGCGACAGTAGGCTTGAATGCTCTGGCTGGGTTCAATGCTGGAAGATGCTCTTCTGGGTACCTGATTGGCAAGTATTCGTCGGTAGGAATTTGCCCTAAGCTCTGTTGTGGAATAGAGCTCTTTGGAATATGCACCATAGTCTGGTACTCAATCTGTGGGAATCTGGACGTCATTGGGAGGAGATGGTGCTCGAGTGATAGTCGGTTGCCAAGGGGGGTAATATGCAGGCAGTGGCTCTTCGAGCGGTGCAGGAGATTCAGGAGTTATAAAACCTGGGATTCGAGGTGGAGGAATTGGGAATGGAGTAGTGATCTCTGTCTGGTCAGGTCCTTCCAGCCAAGTAAGGCGTGGGGTTCCTTCTCTAGAAGGTACTTCCAGTGAGGAAGCAAAATGACCAGTAGTGGGAGATGCTTGGAAATAATCCCAAGGAGGAGGCGTCTCTGTGTGGAAAGGGAGAAAAGCTGATAAGGAAGTCCGTGTGTATGGAGAATCTGGGATATAGATGTCCTGCAAGGGTGCCCGAGGAATGTGATTATAACGTTCAAGAGTTGTGGGAGATTCTGCTTCTCTTCGAGGTGGAGGAAAGTTTTCCTGTAGAGAAGCAAGATGCGGGGTGTAGGCTAGTAGTGCTTCTAGGCCCGAAAAAGATGAGATTTGTCGAAAGGTGGGAAGGTCACTGTGCCAAAGGGCAATAGAGCTGTCTTCGTGCTGGTGCAGTTCTCCTAATTCGAGAAATCCTCCGCAAGTGGGACACTGTAGCTTGTAAGGCTCTTCCTCAAATGAGGGTACGTAGGGCCTGGTGTTAACCGGTGTAGGTGTAGACTGACGAGAGTCTTCTTCTTGAGGAATGGTATTTTCAAGTTGTGGTTCGTGGTCTGGTTCGTCTGAAGAGTGTTCTGACGGTATAGGGGAACCAACCTGAGTTGCTTGATGTTCAACTATAATAGTTGAATGGAGTGTCAGTGTAAGGTTTGGTTCAGATCCATGAATAACAGAAATGTCAGTCTGATCCCCTTGAAGGGAGGTTCGGATGACTATATCTGTCTCGCCAAAAGTGCGCATCTGTAGGCCTCTTCTCGCCTGAGTAGGCGAGGCAAGGTTTTCACCACGTAGCATTGCAAACTGTGCAATCCCTGAGAGGGTTGCAAGTCTTGCAAAACCAGCAGCAACATTTTCGTCCATGTTGCCGGTCTATGAGTGCGAAGTGGGGTAAGAACCATAAAGTGGTTGTTATAGCCGCACTAGGCGGGGCTCATAACCTATTGAAATACCAGATGTATTCCAATGTGCGCAGTCTGGCTTGACAAGGTACTCGTATTGAAATGGAGATAGCTTGGAGGTAGATCTCTAGTCGAGAGTAACTCACTAGGAGTATAGATGTGGCAGTGGGGCAGAAAGATGATCAAGAACAAAGCTAGTAGCTGGAGTAGAGCAACGCCAATGAAGCTTAGAGTATAGCTGAGAGGCTTGATATCCAGGCTAGGTGGAGAGTTGTTAACTCAAGTTCTTGGTAGCTTATTAGCTTAGTATTTTGTGGGTGGAGCAGAGCTCCTTATATGCAATACAATAGTGTATGGTACTATTTGTCCGGTGACTGTGTAAGGAATGTGCAGAGGCACTGTAAAGGACTAAATAGGAAATACCCACTGACCAGGTCTAAGGGTTGAAGATAAGGAACCCTTGACCCTACTTCATCTATCAAGATAGAAGCAGATGTAGGGATAAAGGGTCTAGGCCCTGTATCATATCTGGAAGTACCCTGGACCCAGATAAGTAGAGTATGGGTAAACCCTGAACCCATGCTCTAGACCTCTTACTAAGTAGATAAGAGATAAGTGATAAGAGTAAGAGTGAATAGGAATAAGAGCTCTTATCTCTAAACTATCTATGACGTCAAGTATGAGTCAAAGTGATAGTGTAATGGCCTGGACTGCTCTGTCAGTCACGTGTTGTTAGTCACGTGTGTCAGTCACATG
>JBBPLN010000753.1:0-13962 GCA_038089815.1 Sutorius eximius
CGCGTGGGGACCGATCAACGTACTACCAGCCGGGAAACCTTACCCCGTCTGGATACAGCGATTACCCATTCGCGAACGGGAGCGTTGAAGCAATAGAAGGAAGGGCCTGAAACAGTACTCTCTTAGATGACAGCACTTCTGGATGACGACAGGAAATGTATCCGTAGCATAGCATAGCATAGCATAGACATCGTTTAATTTGACCTCCCTTGCGGAGGGACATACCAATGAGTGGGTAATGCAAATGAATTGGTGCATAGGAACGCTGGCCTCACCATGCTCCTGAGGAAGTCCTGCAACTTTCTAGTCTCGAGCCGCGCGACGTCATATTCACTGCCCTACTTCGAAAAGGGGTCGTGTATATCGTGATACAAATTTAAGCTTGATGGACGCTGATATAGACCCTACAACCCTACAAACTAGATTCCTTCGCGTATCGCTCGCTGGCCCTGTTGCCAAACGTGAAGGGACCAACGTAGGTCCTACCCACCATTAGACCATCCATGCCGAAGGTAGCGTCGCCGATGGGTGTCAGATAGTACAAGCTCCCTGGCACGAGCAACAAGCATTGCGATTATATCATGATAACTTGCGGAGGCAATGAGTCAAAGAACATGTCAAGTGACTCGCATCTCCGAGTCCATTTATAGGTTTTCATCCAGATCACCCCCACATGTTCTTGCGATCGCTGTGCATCAGGTTGATTCGGGCGGTGACCACCCCGCTACAGCAATGACGCTCTGGGGGGACGCAAATACTGACTCGGTCGGATTCCACCGGGCTCCACAGCATTATTATGACATAAAAGGGCAGATGAGGAGACGTGTTCACCAGAAGCCCGCCAGCGGTTGGGCCTCGAAGAATCTGGTCCGAAGCTGCGATATTTAGGAGGATTAATTGACTAATACGCTGAACGACTCGCGCTACTCGCGCACGGTGACGCTATCAAACAACTTCTGAACTTACCTAACGATCTCACGTCTAGACGGCGAACGTGTACCTTTTGACGGCTCACAGCAATCGAGTTGGCAACCCTACCGGTTGATATGAGTCTCGAGGCCCTAGATCCGCCTCTGAGAGCGTTCCCAACTGATGTGACGGTAGCGGGGACAAAGTCCAATGATCTGAAAAGGGGTTTCTCTGAACATGAAAAGCTAGCGCGCCGTCAATGAGAGTCCAGCACCGCTCTAATGAACCAAACCAGCATTCCTGCGTGAGCCAAGACAGGCACGCCCCAGCATGGTAGCATTGGGTGACCAAAGTCGGCTGCACTTCGCCAGTCGACAATGTCCTGGGGGGACAGCGCTTCTGCAGAGCTCAGGCTGCCGTGCGTACCGTTAGCGCGTGGTAAAATAAGCTGTAGCGGGGCTGCTCGCGAGTCGCGCCACGACCCAGTCTATCTGTGTAATCAGGTATTGCGCTGAACCAGGCATTTAGCCTGGCGCTCTTTTTTAATTCAGTGTTGGCGCTGCCCTTGGGTGTAAAATTTAAAGAGCACTTCCCGGCGCACGTTCGTGAGCATGGGTTTTGAACGTGTGAGCGTCCCTTTCTGGGAAACCGAGGCCGGCCACTCCAGGCTGTCCGCCAGACAGCTGTCACGTTCGTCCGGATTTTTTTATCGCTCTCGGACCAGAAGCTGACTCCGCGACGGTAATGCGGGCTGGATTTGACTGCTTCAAATAGAGAAGTTGCCTCAAGGGTAGAGTCAGGAAAATCAATCGTTTGTTATCTCTGACCGGGTAGCCGAAATCGTTTCACAGGGTGGTAGAAACGTGCCAAATTACCATTTCGTTAATGGCAGCCCGTAAGTAGTCGGTTCGGTTCCTGTGTTCTTAAAACGCGACACGTCTTTTTACTGCTTATCACGTCGCCGCCACTTCCCCCCCGCGATGATCACCCTCCTCTCGAACCTGTCGCGGTTGGCGACGTCGACGGCCTTCCGGTTTTCTTTCGTCCTTCTGGCCATCTCTTACCTTCTGGTTGCCTCCCGCTGCACGACCATCAAGCAACGATCATGGATACTCACGTTGCTCAGTAGCGCAGCCATGTCCTTCTGCAGTCTTCCGTTGGTTGTGCAATACGTGTTTGGTGGAGGGCAACTGAAGCATCTCACCGTTCCTTCCGTTGTCACCGAGAGCGCCTGCAGGTTCTTCCAGGCCTACCTCATCGTGTTGGTTCGATCAATGCTTCGTTTGCCCCACTGTGACCAATCTTCCCTAGTGACTTGACGATGGGAATGTTGTTCTATCGCAGCAAAGTCAACCTCCTGACTGGCTGGATACACCATTCGGTCTACGTTTTCATCGTCGAGTATGCCATTCAAGGACGCTGGACCCATGTTTTTTGTCTGGCCGCTGTCATGGAGGTGGGAATGTGGCATGTCGAGCATGTTATCACTTGTTTTCTGACGGCCTGCGAGCATAGATTCCGACGTTCCTCCTTGCTCTAGGCAGCATCACCCCACGCTTCCGCTCAGACCTCATTTTCGCCGTTTGCTTCTTCATGACGCGCATTACTCTCCACATGATTCTCCTCGTCTCCCTCGCTATCCAGCGACACGACGTCACCAACGGATCATTCGGGCCAGCAATCATCATGGCTTGCATATTCCCTCTCCATGCGTATTGGTTCTCGGGATGTATCAAGGGCTTCCTTAAGAAGGCCAAGGCAGTGGAGAAACCCGTTCCTCTCTCAAAGCCACCTGTCAATACCACCCCATCGATAGGTACGCCCATTTTGGCTTGCGTTCCCAGGTCGCGTTGTGATCGTCATGTTCATAGAACGTCCGATCACACCGAGTATATCCGGACCGGTTTCGTTGCATACCTCCCGCGCGTCCTTTGCGCGACGCCGTACGGCCCTTCGCATGGCGGTGAGAGCACGATGGGACCAACTTGGGCTCTGGAAGGCCAGTGGTCGCTTGAGTGAAATGCAGCGCCGGGTCCGGGCGGCCCTTCCAGGTAGGGACCGCGTCTACCAGTATGTCGGGTTGGACAGGCGCCAGTACAGTGCGCCCTCGTTACCCACGCAACAGGGTCTAGAGTACGTTAGAGAGGACGCAATGTCTGCTTCTGTTTCATAACCCTTTCCACAACTTCACAACCACGCCAGTTGATTCCTAGTTTTCTGTGACCCTTTTTTGCTCACGATCACGAGATTCCCACATATACCCGCTCTCACCGGTTTTTCCCAGTTATGACCAACTACATCTATTTTATCTGTATATGCGTATTTCTGGGATGCGAGTGGTGGGAGAGACACTGTCTGGGTTGTAGTATAGCAATTAATGGAATGGGCTCGAGAAGTGGTTGGGGACTGTGGTTGTCCCCAATATGATGATTTTATGAACCCCAGCTATTTGCTGTAATAGGCTGTACATATCTGCCTATAGGACCCCGTCGATAAGTTGTACTTTCATCCTGTAATAGCATATCTAGGACCGTTAGCGTTTTAACCCTTGTATTTCCTTTGGTGGTCAGACGAATGATGCGCACAGGAAATTTCAAAGCACGTGTCGCCGGGTACATTTATTTTTTCCCATAGCGCAACGCATGCGAGCAAGTGTGCGCTACATCCAGATCTTCCACCAGGGTGGTCTGCATTCAATGAGCGCATCCAATCGGAGTAACATGCAACTCGCAACATCCTGCTTGATCCCCGTTGAAGTTGATACCACGGAGCGCGCTGTAGGCCCTATTGGTAATTAGCAAGACATGGTGGGAACGTGTGTGAACAATGGAAGAAAGGTTTATTACTACCGCTGCAGTGTGGTGTCCTTTGCTGGACGCCTCGTATCACCGAGGATGCGTGCATGGTGACAAGTCTCCAACCAGCATTATCAAATGAAGTCGCTCGGAATGGATTGGTGGGGCTCCCACTCACGCTAGGTGAACACCGAGACCTGGCTGTCTTCTCGAAGCATTAGGGCTGATTCAGGTAGACTCAGCAGCTTCAAGGTCGCGCACCGCCGAGTCTAAGCCAAATCAAACAGGCTGGTTCGAGCCGGGCACAGTTCCCAGAAGCCTGATTGCGGCCCAGTTGCTGCACAGCGAATAGCCCAAGTCCTGTCATTAGGTCACAAGTTGGGGCTGCATCACCGCTTCCTCCCTGATTCGGATTCCATCCCGTAATCAAATCTTCCTATCCAATGATTCTCCATCGTTCTCGTTGACGGACGCCAGTCATGAAGGCCTGACATCTCACAGAAGCAGAACGTGCGTTGGACCGAGTCTATGCTGCCGAAAGTCACGAGCCGCGTAGCCATGGCGACCTGAACAAATCTTTGATAGTACGAGTCAAACGCCGCCAATGAGCGGGGATGCTGCAGGGAATGGAGACATGTTTGTCCGTTAAATGGAGCATGGAATCACCAATTATCCCCTATCATGCATAATCTACAAACGACTGCAATTTCTTGGCAGTTCTGGGTGGGAACTTGAATGCAACGAGCTTGTCCCCGAACGTTCGCGCAATATCAGCAACAGCCGACTTCAATGCTGAGAGCGCGGACATCAACGATACAGGACGATGCGACGTGAAAAAACGCACCATCAGCAACGATACCGATCGCTTCCGTCGCCTTCGCCACTTCGACCCTGGTGCGTTCCTTCTCCCGAAGGACCTTGGTATCCCTTGCGTTGATTTCATCGGGCGTGGGGGGTACGTAGAGCTTCGTCACCTCGCCGTGGTACTCCTCCAGAGCGGCTAAAAATGACAAGAAAGCTTCAAGAATGCGTGGTATGTCACGCTGGACGACGCCGTAGCGGTCCTCGGTTAGCGAAGCGCAGACAAGACCAGCGAGCGCTGCATTCCCTTAAGTAATTCGTTCGCCGAGTATGTTGTTCCATATGCTCACCTTGTACGATGAGCGCATCGAGGTCTCGGTTCGGAAGACACATTTCGGTGACTTTGTTGACGCGATCCCTGCTCCACCATGCATCCCAATGCTCAACCACCTCCCGACACCGCGAGGGCAAATGCTTGGCGATCAGGTTCTGACAGTGCACATTCAAACGCGAAGCATATGCACCGATGAGACCCGGTTGGGGTGTTGCAGGAGCTACCGTTGGAGGAGGCGCAGCAACAGCAAGCGGAGAGGACGTCGAACGGAAGAGTTCAGGAATCGGCGCTTCCATGACTCGCGCGCCCACCTCGGAAGCGACTGCGTCGGCAGCCTTGGAAATGTCGGAATCGGATGCAAACGTATCTAGCACCTTAGAAATAGGGGACTGCTGCGTCGGTTTGTAGATCGGCTTTCGTAACAGCGGCGTCGAAGGTGGCTGGGAGGCTTTTGGAGGGGCAGCGGGAGCGGGCACGTCAGCAGGCGCGAGTGCACCTCTGCGGAGGAATGTCTGATAATCGTAGCCGAGACGCAAAAGTGATTCGCGCGCCAAAACGCTCCACAAACTCGGACTAAACTTTTGATCAGAAAACAGTGCTGTTCGACGAGAAGCGCTGGGAGGACGGGTGTCCGATGCGACGTCACGCAACTCGGCATAAGCAAAATAGAGGTACAATGGATTGGTGGAAGTTATGCCGGAGACGAGCGTCACGTTGGGATCTGCAGTGTTGGAAGCGACTTCGACGGGCTAACGCAGCCTTTAGCACGCGGGCAACATCGGAAAGGGGAGACATACCTGGGGAATATAAACATCAAACAGTGATTCTGCGAATTCCCAGTTGGCAAGGGTAGACACTCCAAGAACAAACGCGTGCGATTCGAGGAAGAAGTGTCGGAACGGCAAAATCAACGTCCATGGACCTCTAATAAAATGACCGACAAACGGCTTGAGGAGGGACCGAGCAAGGGGTACTCGGAGGAGCAAAGGTAAGAGGGTCAACCGTACCAAACCAAACGCAATATTGAAGACCGCAAGCGATGAAAACGTGAAAAGCGTGCAGGTGAGCAAAAGCATGGCAAGATTTCTCGGGATAAAGGGCTGCGCATCACGTGTCATGGGGTGCGGGCAGTAATTCAGAAAAAGAAGACCCACTGCATGTGAGGACGGTATTGCTTTCGCCCAGCGGAAAACGAAACGTTCAAGCATGACATTCCGAAGTGCGAAGCTGATCGACAGCCATACTTGCGCCAATACGAGGAACATGAGTCTCCCATTTAGATGATATGGATATTTCCTGCGTGGCGAAATTGAGAACATGACACTTGAGCGTCGCAGCGTCGCATACCTCGACTTTATGAAGATGCCGAGGCGCATACTTTCACTTTTAGACCATGACCGAATGAATTCGAGCGATAAGAGCAAGAGTGAGGACATGATATAGACTGCAATCCATCGACGCGTCGTTGGTTTTGCAAGTGCGGCCGCCACCGTCTTGGACGGAGAAGAAGCAGCTTCGGGGGTGGCTAGACAAGCAAGTTAGAAGTCGCACTGAATACCTCGATGATGAACGTACGCGCCAGACAGAGCTTTCGAACCAGTATGATGGGGAAGACGCCGACCAGCCACGTTAGTGACGCATTGACCCATGTGCTGGGTCGGAATAACCGCAAAAGAACTGCATCGTCTCCGCCAGCCAGAAATACGGTGGAGGCGAGGGAAAAGACGGCAGAGTACGCGAATATATTGTAGAAGAGTCGATGGCTCAATACGGATTTCGCCAAAGGTTCGAATGCGTGCGTTGCAGGTGGGACATTGGTCGAAGGGCGTGGCGCGAATGTGTTACTTGAAGTCGCCTTTGTGGACCCGTTGAGAGTGGTGGACAACACCTGGCGAGACATCAATTCACGGAGCTTGTGGTCAAAGGTTGTACAACCTCGGGTAAAGACGACACACTCGCTCGGGAAATGCCGATATCGGTCGTGCTTTTCCCACCAGATAAAGACGGGTGAGATCTCGGTAAGAAAATCCCAATGCAAACGGTTTTGATGATCATTCGAGCCAGGTGTAACTACGCTCAGCCACCCCTTCGCAGATAGATCGAGAAATCGACCTCCGGCTGTTCATAAGTATGACCGACGTCGAACTCGACGAAGACTTTCGCCGCCTCTACATTCCTTGTCCAAACCTCACTCCTCAGTTCAGCGAAGCAGAACTCGTCACGACACACAACGACGGATGTGGTCGGTTCTTTGCCAGGTGTTGCTATCACAAAAAAGAAAAATGTCACCACAACCGAATCGTATACACGGACGGTGCATGCTCGAACAACGGGAGGTCCGACGCCGCGGCAGGCGTAGGAATTGCGTTTGGGACGCACAAGGAAGACAGAGAGGATGGAGATATTCACCAGTTCTCCATCCCAGTGGACGAGAAGCTGGATCCTGGGGGCAAGAGGACGAATCAGCGCGCCGAGTTCCTCGCTGCACTGGTGGGTCTGAAGAAGATTTGTGACTGCGACAGAGAGTGGTTGGCAGACCGTTCCGAACGAGTGGATGGGGATGCTGCTCCAGTGATAATTATCACCACAGACTCCGAGTACGTCGTCAAGGGAATGACGGAGTGGCTACCCAACTGGAAGGTTAGTACTCGCTTTTTCCTTGTTCCTCATGCGTAAGCACCTGAGGCACTAATGTATTCGCATTTTCTTCTTTATCAAGAAAAACGGTTTGCGGAAGTCAGACGGCCAAAAGCCCTCGAACCTTGATCTATTCCTCAAGTTAGATGCTGAGGTCGAGAAACGAGAGCGCAAACATAGTTGCGAGGTCAAATTCTGGCACATCGACAGAACACGTAACAGCCTTGCGGACAAGTTGGCTAAATCTGGCGCCCGTGCAGCCGCTCGTAGCGTAAACGATGACCTGGAGAGCGTTGTCTATGCCGTTAGCGCCTGGGAATTGACGAATTGAAGGCTCATCAATTGGACTGAAGCAGAAGGTGACATATACCCACTTTGTGCAGGAGGGGCCTAGTGCCCTCTTGACGGGAACCAGGAGATGTTGAGGAAGGCCGGTGTTTCTAAATCATAGCATTCTTTAAATGATGGTGCGGTAATTCTTCACTCACGCCCGAGTTTCAACCTTGACTGCGGTCTCTGCATGGGCACGCCTTGTATACACTGTAAACACATTGAATATTGAAGCGAATGGCGTCATGGGTTACCATCGCTGATCATAAGTGTGTACGAAGACGAGATACCTGTTCTGTTAGGTATTGGTGGACATGGACGACGCGACCATGGGTCAGTGAAAAGCTAAAAGTTAAACGGAAGGGTTTGCTTGAAGGTTACCCAGGTTAATGCTCGTCACTTCGCTACAATGAAACGTCCGACATTATCTCGGGGGCCTCTACTGTTGTCTTATCTACGCTTGAGTTGTCCTTGCAAGAAAAATGGTTTCAGGATGTCGCCTTTACAGTCTACTCGAGCAGGCGGATGGCGTTTACGAACGTTAGCCTGCTTTATTCCGATACGCAAGACTCAGCACGCGCACGCTCCTACTTTTGTGGCTGATGCTGCTTCTCCGCTCGTGGCGCGAACGTGTTACTTGGAGTCGCCTTTGTAGACCCGTTGAGAGTGGTGGACGTGACCTGGCGAGACACCAATTCACGCAGCTTTGTGGTCAAAGTTGTACTACTCAGGCAAAGGCAAACACACTCGCTCGGGAAATGCCGATATCGATCGTGCTTTTCCCACCAGATCAGACAGGTGAGATCTCTGGATGGAAATATCCAATGCGAACGGTTTTGATGATCATTCGAGCCAGGTGTAATATCAATCGCACTCAACGCCTTCACAGATCTATCGACACATCGGCCTGGAATCCAGCCCTTCATAAGCATGGCCGCCGCCGAACTCGACGAAGACTACTATCGCCTCTTTATCCCCTGCTCGCACCTCGCCTCTGAATTTGACGAAGCAGGGCTCGTCATGACGTGCGACGATAGGTGTGGCCGGTTCTATGCCAGATGCTGTCACCACACGGAAATCGTATGCCACCAGCGCCAAATCGTGTATACGGATGGTGCTTGCTTGAATAATGGGCGGTCCTATGCGTCAGCAGGTATCGGCATTGCATTTGGGATATACCCAGGAGACCCCGAAGACGGATCTACCCAACAGTTCTCTATTCCCGTGGATGAATGGCTCGATCCTGGGGGCCAAAGGACAAGCCAGCGTGCCGAGCTCCTCGCTGCGTTGGAAGGTCTGAAGAAGATTTGTGATCACGAGGATTGGTCGGCCGACAATTCTGAAAGACTAGAAGAGGACGAGGAGGATGCTCCGCGAGTCGTTATTATTACGACGGATTCCCAATATGTCGTCAAGGGGATGACAGAGTGGCTACCCAACTGGAAGGTTAGTACTGGTGACACTGGTTAACCTCACTCGTTAATACATTCAATTTCTTTGCTCTTGTCAAGAGAAACAACATGCGAAAGTCAAACGGTCAAAGACCAGCGAATCTTGATCTGTTTCGCAGATTAGATGCAGAGGTCAAGGAGCAAGAGCGCCGGCATGATTGCGAAGTCAAATTCTGGCACATCGACAGAACATATAACACCCTTGCGGATTGGCTGGCTAAACGCGGTGCCCGTGCAGTCGCTCGTGATACAGAGAAAGATCTGGAAGACATTGCCTATGCGGTTGGCGCCTTGGAATTGGTGGACTGAAAGACTATTGGGCTGGGGCCAAAGATGACTGGAGGTGGTCGGGTGTTTCTTAATCACAGTAATGATGCTGTAACTCTTCGCTCATGCCCGAGTTTCAGAGACTGCAACCTCGTACGGGAAGACGAGTCTTGCCGGGTTAAAGGATGTTTTTGATGCCAATTTGACATATGATTGAAATTCGAATGACGTCATGCGTTACTGTCATCGACCGTGAGAGAAACAAGGGTTAAGCCTAGTTGAAGATATTGATGGCACAAAGGCAGATCAGTTGACGGAGGGTAGTCTGCCTTAAACTTACTACTCATCCTCATCATTCCTAGCGCTTGTCACGATGGAAAATGCGAGGTGCGTTTATCCGGATTCGAGCAAGCCGACTCCCGCTTTTGTGGCACGTGATACTGCTTCTCCGCTAATTCCTCGCATGTCGATCTGAAGGTTGAATTTATTTAAAAACACTTGGGACTCGCAATGACGGTGTCCCAGTCCCTGCTTTCACGCAGTCGTCACAAACGCGCTCGAGCTTCCCCTCTATATCTGATGGCCTGCCGCTGCAAGAACATCGACCGGCTCTTTGAGCCCTCGTGCTGCCTCACTTCGCAGTTCAATACCGCACAACTAATCATGACATGCAATGACATCTGTCGTGGCCGTTTCTTCGCCAGATGCTCTCAACACGAAGAGCAGACATGGGTTTGCCATCACTATCGAGTCGTCTACACGGATGGCGCCTGTTCGAACAATGGGACACTCGGCGCTGTGTCAGGCATTGGGATCGCGTTCGGGACGGAGGCTCAAGGGTGCTACCAATTTTCTTTTCCAGTGGACGACAATCTCGATCCCGGAGGCAAACGAACAAGTCAGCGGGCCGAGCTCCTTGCTGCGCTAGAAGGTCTGAGGGGGATTGGCGATTACGATGAAGGTTTCTTCGCGCACAACTTGAACACACGTCGCGAGGGTTCGGGGGAGCCGGTGATCGTCATTACCACAGACTCTGAGTATGTCGTGAAGGGGATGACGGAGTGGCTTCCCGTCTGGAAGGTTGTTATAACATTTGTCGTTTGTCGTATTCATCTTACTTCTCTTCATCTATAGGCCAACAGCATGCGGAAGCCGAACGGTCAACGTCCGTCGAATCTCGACCTGTTCCTGAAGTTAGATTCCGAGGTTGTGAAACGGGAGCGCGAACATGCCTGCAAGGTCAACTTCTGGTATATCGAAAGAGGGTACAATACCATCGCGGATGGGCTCGCCAAGCATGGTGCACACGCCGCCAAAAATATCGGAGACGAGGTCCTTGGTTATGCACTTACTGCATTATAACTTGACATTATAACTTGACATTGTCATGCAGCTGTTCATGATGCGTGGTTGGTTTTTCCTACGGACCTGGATTCGTAATTACCCCGTTGCTCACTAGTATGCTCCAGCAGTCACCTCGGCATTCTTGTTCAAGGTATGCGCGAGGGCGATCATCCAACACCGCACTTTCCACGATCAGCTTTGTTCTTAAGAGGTTCTTTGATGATACTCTTTTGTGGTTCAACTGAAAGTTCCAACTTCACGTAGATTTAGCCAATTATTGCACCAACGAGACAGTCATCTCGCTAATATGGTATGGTCGATATCAAACGTTGACGCCTGTGAATTGCAGAGAGTGAAATACTACAACTTTCTTTCAAAGGAAGAGATTGAACAACCATACAGTAAGCATCGAGCTGCGGTGTTGCGGCGCCGACGTCGACAAAATGCGGCAAGTATGCACACTCGTTACCCTTAAATCCACCTCACAGGCTATCCACAGCCATTCTCTCCAAGGCTTCCGAGACGTGTTCCGTAGTGCCATTGCTTCCAGGCTCCGTGGATGGGGTCGGGGCATTAACAAGCCTTACCGTCGCTCGTGCATGCGAGTCGGTATCATAGCCCTGAGTAGATGCGACAGTACTCGCAGAGGCCGCCCTGGAACGTGGTGTGAGGAAGCTGCGAAGCACCGACGGAAGTGTCTGAAGGCCACCAATCGCGGGATTCCTGGAAATGGCCTTTGGGTCCTTGTTCTCCGTTTCATGCTCGCAGTTCCCATTCGAGTCTCCTGAGTCAGCCTGGATGCTTTGCCGCGGTTGACACACAGCATGCACCTGCGAGGCCGTCATCGACAGGTGGAATTCATGGTCCCCTTGCGCGGATTTGGCTCCCTTGGACCTGCGCCGACTGAAGCGGTATCGTGGTCGGTCTATCGTCACGAAGGTCAAATCTGTGGTGCGTGGATACCTCTCCGACTGCGATCGTCCCAGTGAGGCCTTCGTTGGCTTGTCTGATGCTAGGAGTCGTTGAGAATGCGAGCGAAGGATGCGTGGTGCAGACCAAGCCGACGAATCGGGGTTCTGATGGGGTGGTGTGGGTGTAAACGGCAAGCGAACGGTGTGCTCTCTCGGTACGCCCAAGTCCCTATTAGCATCGGAGCAGCTCACCACGGTTGAATTGTCCATTCGCGAGCGTCGAGAAGAGACGGTGTTGGATCGTAAAATGGGGGATTTCAGGTCCTTTGTGCCGAAGGTCTTCTTACCTGTATCAACTGAGGACGCTCGTCTCAGTGAAATTTCCTGGATCCGAACGCTCCTCCTGCGTTCCGGTGTCGCCCGCGCATCTTCCGTCGCCACCGCTGCGCTGTCATCTGTGTTCACCGCGGTTGTGATATCCCTTTCGTCGGATTCGGTGAAGTCGACCAACGATACATCTTCCTCCGACAGCAAGGGGGACCCAGATAGATCCATATTCTCTACGAGGCGGGATTCTCTACCCTCTGGGATGATTTGCGGTCCTTCCTCGGAATATTGGACGACATTCTGAGTCGACGTCCGCTGTTTCTTGGATGGACGTGCCTCGTTGTCCTCGGAATTGTTCTCTATCGATTCGCAACCTTCATTCTCCTCTTGTAGGATGGCAAGACGAGACAAGGTGCCGTTTCTTCCGCGCGAGTACGCACCGTACTTGGTTCGACTCGCGAGAGGGCTCGATCCGATGAGAGCATCCTCGATCATGATGCCCGCGCTATCGGATTGGTCTTCCCCAACGTCCACTTCCATCTCCCAGGGGGTCTTCTCATATGGCTTCCACTCCGCATCACGCGTCCGAACTGCCTTGGGTGCGGGCGGCACGCCACTGCGGGTGGCCAAGCCCAAGCCCGACCTTGGGACGCGGTTCTTGCCCACAACGGCTCGGATCCCAACCAGTTCCTCTATACGCTTCTTCATCTCCGCTTCGCTCATCCTGGAGAGTCCGTCGTCGTCACTATCGCATTCTCCAATACGGTCTCGGCCATCGCCGTTCCAAAAATCCTCCTCTGGACCGATCCGCATCCGACGAGGCAGCCGCGCGTTGAGCGCACGCACGACATCTTCGAGCTGTGCGCGGGACATCGTCAAGAGGTCCTCGTGGCAGCAGAACGGCACAGAGGGCAACGATGTGAGGACGATGCTATCCGTGGACAACGAGTACGTCTGGAGAACGACGGCGGGTAGCGATGGGGTACTCGGCGTGGACGGCGAGGAGGACAGCGACGGTGTTCGCCCGCGGGTGCGCTTGTTGCGACGGCTGACCGTCGTGGGTGTGCAAAGGCGGGTTGGTGTTCTGAAGAGACTTGAGAGCGCTTTCATGGGGGTGGTACGCCTAGGCGTGGTGGCATTGCTAGTCGACATCTCCAAGAGACTTGGGTTCGATCTGCCTTGCAACGGTCTGGGGGAAAACTCAAAAGTCGATATGGATTGTGTACGCTTTAAATATACGCCATGTTGAAGCGGCTGACACTCGAACTTTTTCCCCCGTCAGCCGCCATTGCCGGGTCGCCATCGATCAACGCGTCCAGGACGTCGAAGCGGTCGTCCGTGGAAAGTAGAACTTGCGTCGCACTAGAGTTATCCCTCATAACCGGTGATCGCGGTAAGACACTTTAATCGAAGACTCACACGGGTAATAGGTAAACATATGTATTGGTAGACACGTCCTTTTCAAGTGGACTCAACGGGTCATCGCTCCGGGTTGTCTCTTGCATGTACGCGCTGCAGACCCATACGTGCATGGCCGTACAGCCCCGGTCACACTCGTCCAGCCTGATTGAGGCAAACAACCAGAACTTCCCTTGCACCGATGTTTCCCGTTTTTCAAAGCTCACCCTTTCGTTTCACCTTTCCGGTCTTGTCATCAGTCTCGCATTGCAGTCAACATGGTACGCTTGTCACTCTCCAACACATACAGGTATCACCGTCCAGAAACCACATGTCTTGCAGGACGTTCACGAGGGGCAGCACATATGCTGAGACCTAGTCGAATAAATAATTCCGTCCTGTCCAGTTGCTGGGTATCAGCCTCCCCCACCACCGCAGCCACCTCCCCCACAACCACC
>JBBPLN010000754.1:0-13953 GCA_038089815.1 Sutorius eximius
TGTTGTAGAAAGTCATAACTCTCTAGGTTCATATCCCTTGTTATTAGATCATCTGGAGTTCCTTCAAGCATCCATCTTGTGTCCAAAGTCCATCGAATCCAGTTCAGAACAGTCTGGTTTACTTGGTATGTGTCTGGATAATCCAGTTTCATATCCAATAGTCCAGTCTGGGTCAGATTCCCTCCAAATTGCCTTCTTGTGTCCAGACTTGGTTTCTTTACTTATGTTTGACATGTTTCACCCTACTCAGACGTTTTTATGTGCTTCAGCACTTATCATATGATACATATGCTACTTATCATTGCTGTGGACACAGTCTCAGGTGTACCCAGACTATAAAAGTTGTAGGATGACGAGTAGAAATTCATCTTGGCTCTTCTCAAAAATGGTCATAACCCATCTGAGTCTCTGATCATTGTTTCCACTTGGTTCTCATCATCATCCAAGTTCATCTTCACTCTAAACTCACTATCCGGACTTCATCAAACTCTGGATTTCTTTATACTTGTCTCTTCATTGTTCTGGACCTCATTCTTGACCAGATTCTCATCAAAGTGCTTGGCCTTGTCGAAGCAAGCCCTTCTCCCTTATCAACCTTACCTATAGAATCCCTGGGATGAACCTATTCGCCCTACCCCACCTATTATCTTTTTTACAACTGGAGCCCACTGCCAGGAGTTCTTTAAGGTTGTCGAGAAGGACACTTCAATCCACTCCCCAGCATCTTGACCTCAAAATTCTCCAAGTGGAGTTCCATGATCTCCATATATCCACCAACTCCAAGTTCCTGACTTTGGTGACTCCAGAAAGTGCATGTCACAACCAACTGCTAGCAGACCTCTTTTCTGACATCATTATTGATTCACCACTAGTATCTGGTGGTTTTGCACAGTTGACTCCTGTCAGAGCTGCTGGTCTCCAAGGGAATCAACTAGCCAGTCTCAGCCCACTCTTGCCCTTAACTCCCTTAGTTTTGCCCAAAACCCAGAATTTCTTTCCACTGCTTCCTTCTCTTCTCAAAGAAGAAGATTCTTCCAAACTGTCATCTGGTTCTTCTGAAAGTTCTCCTTTAGCCTTGTTATCATCCCTGCTAGCCCCTACTAGCTCCCAAAGCCTAACTGTTGACCCTGACTTGGATTCCAATTCTGATTCCAGTTCCTCTACTTCATCCAAATCTATTAATATCATACAGAATCAGATCATACCAATGGCCTATCAGCCAATTTTCCATATGCCTCTTTGGGGCATAGCCAATGCCTCCAAGTTTGATGGCAAAACTCCTCATCAATTACCCTGTTACCTCAAAGACATCAAACAGATCTGTGATCAAGCCAGACTAGATGATGCCAGCACTATCAAAGCCACTATCCAGTATGCAGACCTAGATGAAGCAGAAGTTTGGGAGACCTTCTCCGAATCTACCATGGTCCACCCAGATTGGAATAGTTTTACAGACACGGTTAAAAGACTGTATCCTGGATGTTCTGGTACTGACCGGTTTTGCCATGCTGACATCCAGTACCTTGTTGAGGACTATCAAGAGAAACAGATGCACAACCAGGATGAACTCAGGGAATATACCTGAAAGTTCACCAAAGTGTCTGCCATTTTGATTGCTAACCGGAAACCCTCCGATATGGAAAGTGACATTATCTTTCTTGCAAGGTTGCCAAATCTGCTTTGGGACCGGATTATCATAGGTAGCAATTGTCCAACCAGACATCCACCTGGACGATCCATACCCAATGGAAGAGGTCATAGCTGCAGCTAAATTCCTGCTATCCAGTTCCACTCTTCGCACTACTTATTCATCGTCCACATTGGATATCATGCCCAGTGCTCCACTTCCATATCAAAAGGCTCCTCCTGCACCTGCAGCTGCTTCTGCTTGGCCTCCTAAAACAGAATCTAATATGTCCACCTGTGCCGACTGTTGATCCCAACTCAGATTCCAATTCCAATTCCAGTTCTTCTACTTCATCCAAATCTATTAACATCATACAGAACCAGATCATACCAATGGCCCATCAGCTAATTTTCCATATGCCTCTTCAGGGCACTGCCAATGCCCCCAAGTTTGATGGCAAAACTCCTCACCAATTACCCCATTACCTTGAAGACATCAAACAGATCTGTGATCAAGCCAGACTAGATGATGCTGGTACTATCAAAGCCACTATCTGGTATGTGGACCTAGATGAAGCAGAAGATTGGGAGACTTTATCTGAATCTACCGCAGTCCACCCAGATTGGAATAGTTTTACTGATGCAGTTAAAAGACTATATCCCAGATGGTCCAGTACTGACAGGTTTTGCTGTGCTGACATCCAATACCTCATTGAGGATTATCAAAAGAAACAGATGCGCAACCAGGATGAACTCAGGGAATATACCTGGAAGTTTACCAAAGTGTCTGCCATCTTGATAGCTAACCAGAAACTCTCTGATATGGAGAGAGACATTATCTTTCTTGCAGGGTTTCTGAATCCACTTTGAGACTGGATCCACCATAGGTTAGTGATTGTCCAGCTGGATATTCATCTGGACAATCCATACCCAATGGGAGAGGTCACCACCACAGCTAAATTCCTGCTATCTGGTTCTGCCCTTCACACTACCTATTCATTCTCTGCTTTGGATATCATGCCCAGTGCTCCACTTCTATATCAAAAGGCTCCTCCTGCACATGCAGCTGCTTCCACTCGACCTCCTAAAACAGAATCTAACATGTCTGGCCATGCTGACCTCTTGTGTGGATTCTGTGTGCAGACTGGACATTTTACTCGAGGTTGTCTGCATTGCCAAGCATATCTCAATGCAGGCAAAGTGGTTAAAGGAGCAGATAGAAGGCTTTACATGCCTGACAGTTCTGTAATTCCATGCATACCAGGATGTTATTGTCTCAAGAAAGCTATTGACCATATCAAGACTTCCCAAGCTTCCACACCAACTTCTACCACTTCCTCTGCTCCAGCTTCTAATACATTCATCCAAGATCAGCCACCTCATGTGTCCACAAATATTCTATCCACTTCTTTTCAGGACACCCCAGCTATCCTCAATGTCAACAATTTCACATTTATATCTGCTATCATGTACCCAGGTTATGAACCTACCCCAGAAACAGATCATTCGGATTTCCAGCCCTATGTCACCCAGGCTTGGGCTGTGTTTCAAGCAGATTGGGTTTCTAAGGATAAAGGGAAGAAAGTTAGGTTTGATGGAGTCCAGATTCCAACTAGGAAGACTACCCCAAATCCCCAAGCAGCTACTTTATCAAAGGAGATGGAGATTCTTTCACCAGAACTTCAGAAATTGCAGAAATCTGCTGTGTCCACAGCATCTGGACCACCTGGACTTACTTCTGGACAATCTGGACCTATATCTGCTCCTTCAGGAGCCACAGGTATCACTCCTCCCTGTGCTCAGCAGACTAATGCACCATTCTCATATTCCCCATCCAATCAATTTAGATATTCTTTTCCCCTTCAGGATGAGGCCATGCCTAAATGGGTTCTGGCTCCAGTCCTGAACTCAAGTGTTCCAGTGCCTGTCAAAGACTTGTTTGCAGTGTCTCCCGAGTTCTGGAAGCAATTCCATGAATTAACCATGGTAAAAAGAGTATCAGGTCCCTCTGCTAACATTATACAGATGAATAAGTTGACTGGATGTGATCCATCAGCAGTCACTCATGAATTTGGGGAAAAGATGCTTCAAAATGATGATGAACTTCTTGTTGCTCATTATAATCTTCCATTTTGCACCCTGCAAGCCAAAGTTGATAATTCTGGATGTACTATTATGGGTGTTCTGGATTCTGGATCTGAGATTGTAGCCATGCCCAAGCACATTTGGGAACATCTCGGACTACCTGTCCGGTCTGATCATGTCATGAAAATGACATCCACTAATACTAGTGTGGACACTACGATCAGAGTTCTCAAGAACCTAGCACTCAATTTCGGTGCTGGGGAGGTTATGGTCCAAGTACAGATTTTGGCTCGTGCCAATTTCAACCTACTCCTCAGACACCCTTTTCATTGCCTTATGAGCACTACTACTAACGATTTCCCAGACAGGTCGCAAAGCATTACTTTGCACAATCCAAATTCTGGGAAGCAATATACCTTGCTGACCTGCTCATGGTCTGAAGGTTGCCCCCTCTGTTGGGAGTGCAAACAGTGTACCAATCACCAATCTGTCATTGAGATGGGTTTTTGAGTTTCAATGATCCACCTAATGGTCAGGGAGATTCCAAGGTCCCAATTCCTTGTGTATCCGAGTCTTCTTCCTTAGTTCCTTATGTTTTGACTCTTTCCTATTCTCCCAGACCAGCAAGTCCGTCTCCAGTTTATTCGTTCTTGTCTTCTACTCAGTCTGTTCTTCATCCGGATGCAATTTCCACACTTTCTTCAACCTATTCTTACGATATCCATTCCCATTCCCTGGCTTATAAACGAGTAGCAAAGAAAGTCTGTTCGGTTGTAGCCCCTATGGGTGAAGAGTTTTGCATCACGCGATCTCTACCAGACAATCTGCTTGCTGGATTAAAACCACTTCCACTTCATCCTCTGGATTTTACTCCTGGAATGCATTTCACTCAGGAACATGCTGACACTTTAGATCTCGACCCAGCTAAATGGCTCTGGCCTGAGGAAGTCAAGCTTCTTCATTGGCTTCTTCATAAGCACGAGATGGCCTTTGCTTGGATTCCAACCGAGTGCAGTCATCTTGATGAGTGTTACTTCCCACCAGTCAAAATGCTGACAGTGCCTCACCCCTTGGGCATTGCGCAATATTCCAGTCCCTCCCGCTATGTGGGCTGGTGCTATCCAAATTATCAAAGACTGGATTGCATCAGGAGTGTACAAGCCGCCTACAGCTTCATACTGCTCTCACTGGTTTTGCATCTTGAAACAGGACAGAAAATCACTCCAACTAGTCCATGACCTCCAACCTCTCAATGTTGTCACTATCCAGGACTCATCCACTCCTCCTTTCATCAAGCACTTTGCTGAATCCTTCGCCGGGTTTGCAGTGTATGGAATGATGGACCTGTTCGCCAGTCATGATTAACGTCCGCTTCATCAGGAATCCCAGGATCTTACTACCTTCAATGGTCTCCTCAGTCCACACTGGCTGACTACAGTTCCAATGGGTTATACGAATGCAGTTCAGATCTATTAGGCCAACATGGTGTTCATCCTGCAGGACAGAATTCCTTGTCATACCTATCCATTTATAGATGACCTTCCAGTCAAGTCTGTTACCACCCGATACCAAGCACTGGACAGTACTTTTGAGACTATGCTGGATAATCCAAATATCCACTACTTCATCTGGGAACATCTCCTGATTGTTCACCAGATTTTACAATGCCTCCAAAATGTTGGTGCAACCATTTCTGCCAAGAAATTCATTCTAGCTGCTCCAGATGCTACAGTCATTAGACATAAATGTACCTTCGAGGGTCACATCCCTCACAAAAACAAGGTGCAAAAAATCTGTGATTGGCCAGAGTGTCAGACTCTCACCCACATCTGTGGATTCCTTGGAGTCTGCGGCATCCTCCACATTTTTATCTGTGATTTCGCTTCAATTGCTTGTCCGCTTGTAAACCTAACCTGTAAAGGTGTTCCCTTTGAATGGGGGGAACCCCAGCAAACCGCTATGCAGACTCTCAAAGATGCAATCATTTCCTCTCCTGCACTTTGTTGTCTGGATTATGAATCTGGACTGGAAGTTATCCTTGCAGTTGATACTTCTATGATCACCATAGGATACATTCTCTCCCAAGAAAGGGAGGATGACAAGTGCTACCTGGATTGTTTCAATTCCCTCTCCTTGACAGAGGTCAAGAGCCACTATTCGCAGGCCAAACTTGAGCTCTACAGACTTTTTCACACCTTGCCATAGTCCACATTTTTGTCTTTGGTGTCGCTAACTTTTCTGTAGAAATGGATGCCAAATATGTTAAAGGCATGATCAACAACCCAGATCTCCAGCCAAATGCAACCATCAATCAATGAATCACTGGAATCCTTTTATTCAATTTTACACTGGTTCATGTCCCTGCAATCCATCATACTGGTGCAGATGGTCTTTCTCGCTGTCCAGCATCCAAGGATGATCCTCCAGGCAAGGATGATGTCAAGGATTGGTTGGATCAGTCCTATTCCTTTTCCGTTTACCTGCTGAATGATTGACTATATTAGTAGTTACCTGGACAAATGGTTTATGTACATAGTAAATATTAGTTAGACATAATCAAGAAGGAGCTCACCTCTGGTACATGCAGTGGACTGAGGTTAGTAGTCATTGAAGTGGGACACTCTATGTTGGAATTAGGCAAGTGTGCATTCCCCTGCACATTGGACCATGCCCCACATTTAACTTCAACCCTACCACATATGCTCTCCATTATTCACACCTATGCCATGATCCATACTGTATACTTGCTTGCTTTCTTTTGTTCTGACCCATTGTCCTACCAACTGTCTTTTGTTTTGACCCTTGACAATACATATATCTCTCTCATTTGTGATTGAGTACTTATAGCTACAAGATATATAGTTTCTCGCTTGAGTATCACTCATCTCAGTCCATTTGCCCTGCACACAACTGAGGTAGGCTCCCTTCAGTGCTACTATTATATGTAATTCATACTCACTATGTACTTAGTGTACCCTGCAGGTAAATAACACAGTCCATTTGCCCTGCACATGACTGAGTGTATCCTGCAGCCACATGCTCCATTCTCACCTTTGCTTGTAATCTCACACTATATACTCATAGGCAAAAAGTACTTGAGCATAAAAGGGTAGATATAGAATGAAAGGTCTAAATAATAACAGCATAAGGCAAGTAGATACAAAAATGAAGAGCATATAGTACTATGAATGGAGAGTATATATCTAGGTTTGTGGAGATGGAGCTAACAAGGGGCTGCGCACATGCTTGCTCCTTCCAACATACATGGTATTCAAGAGGTCCTTTAAGTTTGAAAAGTATGTTTACTGTTTCTTTTGCAGAATTGCTTAAGACAGATGAAGGAATGGAGAGTGACCTCAGTGCCATCCAGCTCACAAGTATAAGAAGAAGGTGAGCTGCCCTTTTGGCCAGCTCATCTTCAAGGTATCATTTTGCCTGTAACGAATGTAAGGATGGCAGGAGCAATTGAAATAAGGACTCCACCTAGCAGAAGTTTGCAGTGTGGGCAACAGAGGGAGAAGGAGAGCATGTAAGGTATTATAATTGTTTTAATGCATTTTTGTGGTTTTGATCAATCAGATAACCACACATAGTATGACCTTTAAGGTTGTTTCAGAAGTGAGGTTGTGTAAATGTAAATCAGTATGGTCATCTTGCATCCTTCAACCAAATTAATGATGGTTAGATTACACATCTCATCTCAAACCACCATGAACTCTAATCTATATCTATGTTGAGGATTTCAACATTTTCCAGCTTAAAAACCATTACATGATGTATGCAAATACAGCCTAGGTTATCAATCTAACCAAGAAGAATTTGCTTATTGAGCCTTCATCTAAGTCACAGAAACTGTGGATTCAATATTAAATAGCTACATTACCTAACAATATGACATAGTCACAGCCATATATTGTGACAGCAACATACATCATCACACATGCCATCATGTAGACACATTTACAGTATTACAGTGCCAACAGAGCACACACACACTGCAGGCTCACAAATCATCAAGCCCACACACTCCACAGTACTCGCTCTTCTGTACAGTAGCAAAATATTGGAATATCCCACTATTCATACCATACAAGTACTAGGCTAAACAGAGGAGACTCAACCAACATAAAATCTTTGAATGATGAGCACACATTTATATGCACAGTGTGTGATGATATAGGCTAGAAAAAACAGCTATCATAGTCCCAGGCTTCCTGACTTGCTAGAAGGTTGTACTGATCATATTGAATCAACAGGAGTGATTTGATGGTGTGATTAGAGATAGATACATACCAGTACAGTAATCATTTTCACTATTGATGGGAATGTCAATGTTGGAGGATGAGCAAGGATGCTTCAGCTTGCACGGGCTGTGCAAGATCTGATTGAAAAAACTGGCATTGTGTAGTGAATTGCAAACACAACCGACATGATACTCAGCACTTGCCAACCTCCTCCCTGCTTCCTTAGCACGATGTTTGTACAGATCGCTCAGAGCGATGCTCTCCTTGCTCTTTGCCACAGCCAGTTCTAGTTCGAGTCAACAGACAGTATGACAAGATTGTGCAACCTCGAGGATCAACCAGGAATCTTCCTTTTCAAATTCCAACTGCTCCAGCTCTGATGAGTTGTCCTGATTGGGGATTGGGACAACCTTTCAATGGTAATGACAGTATTGTCAATTTCTTACAACTATGTATTACATGCCTCATTCATGGCTCTTGGTAGTGTGTTGCCCCTCGATTCAAATGGGGACCTTTTGCTGGGTGCAGGCATCATGAACTAAAATGGCGTGGGTGACTTCCATGCATGGATAGTGTCAACAGCGCTGGGGGTGCTGCATTCTCGCTGGAGGCAAGGAGAGAAGATGATACATGAGCAGAGAAAAGGAATTGGTGCATCATGATTGGCACTGATTTGAATCTGATGGCACTGAGGCCACTCTAGGACTTGTGTGTTGTGTGTCATGTCAGCTGACATCCAACCTGTGGGTTTGCCTTTTGTGTAGTGCGCTCAAATGCGGACGGGCACAGTATGGTGGAACAGGCTGGAATGGCAGTTTAGTCTGTTCATTTAAGTTTGTACACTTGGGCCAGGAGTTCAGGGTTGAGGTTTGCTAAGCCCAAGCCTTCTAAGGTCGGGGCTGAGCTGGGGCTTTCAAGCTAAGCTGGGCCTGTACATCACTATCATCGTCATCACGGCGAACGACAAAAAGTCAACATATACTGGGACATCCATTATGGAAGTGCTGTGTGAGCAACAGCATATAAAGATACATATGTTCCCATGGAGGTCCCAGAGAGCGTGGCAGTTATGTTTGGAGGAATTTTCCAAAGACGATAGAGCGAGGCATGATGGCAGTACAAACATGCCACATCAGGTTACAGATCGAGGAGGCCAGATAGGCGAGATTATCAGACAACGTTGAGGGGGAGGCACAGCACGAAAACAATGTGCATGGCATCTGATCAACTACAAGATGCCATAGAAGTGTTAGGGACTGGTGTGACAGTGATATGGACATGTTGCATTGAGAGAAAAGCTGACAAAGTGGAATAGGCAAATGAATCAAACTGGGAGGTGTCGGGATTGAAGCGTGGTGCAAAACCACGGAAACTGCATTGATACGACTGAGACATGAGGCAGAAAGGATGGTACAACGAGCAGTGCACACTGTGACTTGAAATGAATCAAAATGCGACTGCTAGCGACACAAGTCAGTGCCGGCAAAAAGAAATGAAGTCAGACAACATACCTGAGCTGTCCACAGAAACCACAGGAGGCCTATCAAGGCCACAAACCCAGTACACCATCGAGGAAAACTGAAACTGGCACAATCTAGAGGTTAGAAAAGTTAGTCAAACCAAGAAGTAGTCCATACCAATATGAGTGGCCATGTCAAGGCCATTTTGGACAATCCACCTGGTTGGAAGTGCCACACACAGTTGCTGCAATACAGACATGATATGGTTTATCTATTGGTGGCCCCTCTTGCATAGGGCCATCAGCCAAAAGGGTGATGGAGGGTCATTGTCAATACAAGTAATGTCTTTGTGCTGAATGTCAGAGGGCAAATATCATGATCCAGAATCACCATGACCATCCACAATCATATCACACATGTTGTATCTACACCCCACTTGTGATCCATGAAGGAAGATTCAAGGGTATTATACATGCATTCATATTTCAACCCTCACACTTCAATGCCTAACCGCCCCAGGTGTCTCAAGCATTTTCCTACATCTGAACCTTTCATCTCCAACAGCCTCGCTCAGCATGTCACAACCATAACTACTGCTATCAGCTCAGAGTTCCCCATCTTCCCAACTCTTTGGCCCAAGAAAATGATCCACCTCCCTCATGTTCACCATCCCCAATCTTCACTTTTCCTTCGGGCCAGTACCCAGAATCTGACAGGGACTTTGACTTTCACTCCAGGATTGCAGTACCTGCTGACAAGGACACTTGTATGGCGGATCTTGGGGCTCCTTCAGACGCCCCAGATTCCTGAGGCTGGGTGATGGACTGTTACAATGGTGCATCCAATATCTATGGGGTTGGCCAAATTTTCCTCTCACAATTCGATACAGACCGAAATGCAGGACATCACTCGACAAATCCTTATTATCCCTTCACAGATCTGAACGATTGGATGATGGCAAATTTTCTCTCAAAGTCAGGACTCAGCATGCACACCATTGATAAATATTTATCAATGAATATTGTATGTGGAACGCATGATCTGTTACAATCTTACTAATTATGTAGGTGAAGAAGCTACCTCTTTCATTTTGGACAGCACAAGAACTACATTCCCACATTGAAGGTTTGCCATCCGGGCTGCATTGCACCTACAGAGTTGTTCCTACCACCCATCACACGAAACAACTGGTCTGCTTGTATTACCATGACACTCTCAACTGCAGGTGAGGAATTGGAATTGCACTCCGAGTCTGGCAGAGGTTCAAGGGCTGACTACTTACGAAGGCCAAGCTTCCTATTGGTGCTATCCTATGCAGAGTTATTCTATCATCAGATAAAACAAATATCACTAATATGTGTGGAGGCAAAGTTGCACATCCATTATTGATCACCCTGGCAAACATTAGGATGTGCAAGCGGAACAAAGCTACATCCCACACCTTTCTCCTCTTGACACTGTTACCAATTCCTGACTTCATTCACAACCAGTCCAGGATGTGTTTCCTTCTTGAAGACTGCCTCTTCCATGAATGCCTGGACATTATCCTACAACCTCTCAAGCAGGTGGCACAATTTGGATGCACAATTTATGATCCACTGGGAAATCAATGCTACTATTTTAGCCCTCATCACCATGGCCATGAAGAAGAACTTTGTGGACCTCCATAGGCACCCATTACATACTGCACAGCTGACTTTGAGCCAGCTAGATTCCGTCAAGGACTTTGAATAATCCCACTCACACTCACTTTCACACCTTTGGTTGTGCAAGGTGGTCGCCCCCCAATGTCCATTTTCCATTTAGTGAGCTCCAGATCTGGTTCAAAGCTCAGATCCAGCAAAAGTCATATTATCATTCCAAAGAGACCTCTTCTACATTCACCATTCACGTGCAACTGCCTGATTGAACTTGGATTTATGGTCAATATGATGCAGCAATTCTACAAATCAAGCAGTCGCATAGATGGCCAACATGCAGGCTGCAGGGTCTATTTTCTTGTGTTAAAAAGTCTCTTACTGAGGCTAACTCATATATAGGTCACTCCATCGTTCTCATTTGCCTGATCATGTGTCCTGCATCCCAAAGAGGAACTCGGTCCAGTTGGGCAAGTCATGCCCTCATTTATGCCCAAAGGTTAGATGTTGTACATCAACACCATAGTCAGATGGAGACCACGATGGGTCTCCATGTACTCAAGAGGGCAAAACGTGCATCCAGTGAAGTTCTCAGTGAAGTTTCCTGTTGGATCAGCTCAGATCTTATGCACATATTGTACCTCATTTCAGCAATGTCGCTGATAATCGGTTGACTCACTCCATTAGCATTCATTCCTCTCCATCACTTTACCTGAATAAATATTTTGATAAGGAGTTCTTCTATGCTGTATCCGAAGTTCTGTAGTACATGTGTACTATCTACCTGGACATTTCCGAAAGTGGTGCAATCAACCTTTATGCTGTATTGCCTTAGATGCACTAGAAGAGTTGGGTAGGGGAGTTGGGGGAATGGTGGGTGATGTGGTAGATGAGCAGACAACAGGGGGTTGCAACACAGGGGATGCAGATGAGCCAGATATGTGAATAATGGCAACCTCCTGACTCGAGACAGTGCATGTGGCAAAACAGGTGGGCACACTTGCTGGTGCCTGTGCTCTTGCAAAACGCATACATGCAACCAGGGCCATGCTTCGGTGGCTTTTGTGTTTTGGTGGTTCCATGAGTGGGAGGGAGATCTCCACCAGAGGAGAGCGTCAGTGTGTGGGCAGGGATGATGTCCATGATGTGTGGATATGACATCAACTTGGGAAAGAACAGAATCTTGCTACACAATGTGGTAAAATGCTAAAGTTTAAGCATTAGGCAATAATCAAGAAAGAGAGATAATGGTACTCACCCATGCCATAAGTTTGCCTGCATTACTATGCTGATCACTTTGGCAGATCGCGAGTGGTATAGCTCTACCACACTGATCACAGTTGATAATGAGGCCAATTACTGTACTTCTGATGGCTAGCTGAGGGAGAATAGCAAGATCAGAGTCTAACAGCAAAGGGTTGGGGGGTGTAGCCATTGGAGCAACTGACACTGGGGGATCCACTCCAGTCAGAGAGCAGGTGGGGATTGGAACAAAGGGGACCGACCCTGTGCCTGCACAAAGCTTTATTTAAATAGTGATGGCAGACTGCACCATGTTCGCGGCAGGCTGAGCGATTGGAATGCAGGCAGGTGGGTATGCCTGGAGGAGAGAATCAGGATGATACCATAGAGGGTCATAATGAGAGAATGGGGCCTGGATGTTAGAAACAAGTGTAGGGGCACCGGAAAATGGGTGGGGTGCAGGAAGTACTTGCACCCAACTGCCGTCAACACTCTGGTCAAGTTGGACCAGGCTTGCAGGCAGGCAGGATTGCTTATTGATCATTTCCAAGGTCAGCCTCCTGGGTTCTATCTCCACTAGAAATATCAGTGTGGCATATCATGTGCATGAAGGCTGCCCCAAGCATGACACCAAACCCCCATACTGACTTTGCCCCAAACCTGTGACAACTCTTGGACTATCTGCTTCTAGACTACATGCCTTATTAATCTCTGCTCATCTTTACTCATGTTGTCATAGTATTCATCAGCTCATTGTAAATAGGTACAAACCCTGTTGTCATGTATAAATCCAATGCAAGCCCTGGAAAACGTCAGTCAAGTTCTCTTTGGGATTCCCCTTACCATTTCGTCTCTAAGTTAGTATCAGATGTTCAGTGGCTTGAATCCTTATTGGGTTTAGGGTTGCCAACAATACACATATATATACTGTTGTAGATATGTGACTGGGTTCCCCAGTGTTGGTATACCTATGGTTCTGACTAGGTGGACATACATTTGCCACTCCCTGAGCTCAAGGGATTTAGGGCCTGTTCAGAATGCCTTGTAAGGTTGGCTATAAGTTCGACTGTGGTGCTTGTGAGTCGGCTTCTGTCCCTTCCCCCCCATGTCTCAAACCTCTCTCATATTCTCTTTGGTCTCTGTTCATTCATTGTGCTCAGTGGAATCAAAGCAATTGAAATCATGAATCATCAACCACCACCCCCACCCAAGAAAAGACGGAACTGGACAGAGGATCAGATCACTGAAATGCTTGACCTGGTTATTGAGCAGAAAGCAAAATGGGACAGGCATGCAGCTTCACTGTGTCTGTTTTCAAGATAGTATCCAAATCTCTTGGAGGCAATAGGACATCATAGTCTCTTCAAAATAAATTCAACTCAGTATGTCTTATCATATCTTATGATAAGTGTACATTGATACATATGTTTGTTTGTAGCTCAAGAGAATGTATCATGTGATCAAAGCCTACAACAAGGGCTCAGGACAAGGTCGTTGGTCCAAAGCTCATGGTGCAAATATTTGTGATGGGTCTGTTGTGGATGAGGAAGCTTGGAAGCAGTATTTGATGAAGCATGAGACTGATGTATGTAGAGGCTCGATGTTTCTTTACCATTGTTAACCAAAGAATAGGCCAAGGAATTAGCACCATTTTGCAAC
>JBBPLN010000755.1:0-13949 GCA_038089815.1 Sutorius eximius
TCCCTAGCCAACGGACCCAGAGGACGTCCAGTGTCTCTTTTGAACGGCTGACACCACCAGGACAGAAGTGGACCTCGATATTGAACGCTCTGAGTAGTTGACAGTACCAAAAGGGGTGGCGGTCGGATGCTTCTTCCCTTGACAATGTCATGAGGAAGGAAGGGCGGTCGGATCGTAGGCAATCGTGCTCCCTGCGAATGTCGTAGGTGGTATAATTAACTCGAAGGGTTTTGGATTCCACGACACGGTCAAGGTTCAAGAGTCGCAATTCATTTTGTTGATCCGGGGTGAATGACCGCTGGTCACCGTCAGAGTCCAGGTTGAGTAGTCTTGACAACAGGTGGTCCTTTAGGCTCGACATGAAGTTCGGCTAAGAGGCACGTCAGTATGTGCCCACCATACACATCAATTGACGCTCACCTGGATAGCGGGGTCGTGGACATGGTTGGCAAGGAACACCGGGAGACTGAATACATTGTCCTTTCGCGCCTTGCTTGCCATTGAGTGATGTAACATCGGCGACGCATCGATCCCTTGCAGATCTGCATCGGCCGATTGACCCTGCTCCCGCTGTCGTCTAAGGAGAGTGCGACGACGTTCTTGTCTTGCAAATTGGACCTCGACTTCTTTCTTGTTTGACAGACCGTACATCTTCTTGATCAGGCGGTGTGCCAGCTCGCCCTATCGAAATACTTACATCAGTGGAGCGAAAATAATCCAGAGAGGCTCACAACTTGGGTGGTGAACGAGTCCGTCGTGCCAAATGACTTGATCATTCCGACATAATCTCCAAGGGCGTGGAACTTGTATGTGTCGAGATTCAACTGCTTTGGCATCGGGGCCGATCGTGGTTCTTTCCTTCGGCGGCCAGCGTTGATCTCAGTTATTTCCCTCCTCTGCCTTTGTGCGGCCTCACCAGGTAGTTCCTGAGTATCAAATGCACCACAGGTGTCTCGTTGAAAATGGCGCAGTTGATCGCTAAGGCGCCGTAGCGATTGCTGAAGGAGAGAAAGGGAATCGTCCGTGTGAATGCGGAGTTTGGCCAACGCATGCCATTCAGCGAGTCGAAACAAAAGCCGCTGGACGCTCGAATCATGGGCAGGAGGGATGAGTCCTTCGAATACAGGGATGGAACACTGCAGTAGGACCTGTTGAGCACTGCCAGCCGACGTGGAATCGCTGGAAACACTGTACCTGGAGAACCTGCTCGAAAAACCGTGCAGGTTGCTGGCTCGTGTCTGCGACATCTGGGGGGAAACGGCGAATAGTGTTCAAACCAAACGGTGATATTTGTGTGAATCTGTCAGAACGCCAGTCAGATACAAACTACTGAGGGGTTGTCGCGCTCACCGTTCGTTGAGTATGTTGATCTCACGAGGATCAACGGCATAGACTATTCGGAGCAAATGTTTCAGTACAGACTTGAGCACACCAAGCTCGAATTCATGCAACAAATCTACAACCAGATTCGGGAACAACTTGAAACCCAAATGCGACAGTCGTTCACAAAAAGAGTTCTACCAGACATTGTGAGGTTGCTGGGAAAGGGACACCGGACGACATAGAGCACTCTCACCTGCGTTGGAACCAACGACTCATCTTTAAGAATACTTTCTACAACCGAACCCTTCAAAGGCCTGCCGAGCACATAGATTGCCCGTCGGGCAAGTCTGATCTTGCCTATTAAGTATGTTCTGGCACGAGACAATCTTGCAGCCAAATCTCTGACGAGTCCCGTGCAATGAAACATTGCTTTGGGGATCAGACAGCGAGGACAAGGACAATGGCCTTTGTCCCGAATGGTAGCAATTATGATCCTTCAAACCGTTCAGTACCTGATCAACATCCATGCTAAGGGAACTCACTTTTCCGGATAGTCGGCTGAGTAAGTAAATATCCTGGGGTATACTCTCCTGGTGATCCCGTCGAAACATTTCACGATGATGCCGTTCTTGTAAGCCTCGATGAAATCGTCGTCGAGTAATATTCTCCAGACAGCATGGACAACTTCTCGTTTGCAATGAGTAAGCATATCGCGGTTGTGTTTCTTGGCGGAGATCGACGATAAGAACTTCTTGATCGATTCTGGCAACTGGGTGATATGATTAGACCTTCGGTGCGTGACCAGAAAAACCAAAAAACTTACTGAAGGGATGAACGCGATCGGATGACAACACCCCGACTGTGGGTTGGCACGAGCATATTTGGAGAGGTTACCAAAGAAAAGATAAACCGGCCAAGCTGACGCATGCCCGAACTGTGCGAGCCGAGTTGAATCGGACCAGAACATGAGGCCAGCAATGACCCTTTCTAATTTGCAGCCATCATCTCTTCTCTGCTTCACTATATCGTCTTGGGCTTGGTTCCAGGCATCTGAAACATACAGTTCGTCGTAGATACGTTGCTCGTGACCGGTGACAGGCGATTTCCAGATCTTCTTGAAAGGCATGAGATGAAAACTCTTGGATGACGCCTCCTCGAACACTGCTCGTACGACATCGAGGATCGGTCTGTACTGAAGACCATCCACCAAGAATGTCCGCCCATTACCTTCCTCCTTTTTTTCCCTTGTAGGAACTGAGATTTCGACCATGGTACGTTTCCACCCATCGATCCCGAATACATCTTCGGGAGGGATCTCCTTCTGGGCAGCGTCCAACTGAGATGTGTGCCTGGAGGCGTCAAACGACGACAAGTCTTGAATATCGAAGTCCGGAGCTTGAAGAACGTCATGCACCAGCCGCGTCACTTCCGAGTTTGACTTAAGGCTGCTGCCTGTCTCCTTCCACGTCATGAGACGCCAGATGGACATGTTCGACCACGGCCACGGCTGGGAGTAGTCGCCACGTTTGCCCTCTGTCGGGTTAGGGACAATCAGCTCGTGGGATTGACACAGTTCATCTACAGTGAGGAATGAATCCGGATCATGCGACGGGCGATGACGATATGCACGCGCGATACCGAACTTGTTGAACTGAGTCCAGAAGGAATCGAATACATGCAGAAAGACGCGTGGTATGACGGAGCTAGAGGGGGGGGCAGGCTGTGGGTCGATCGCGGGCAACGGAGGCTCAGGCAATAGGTCTCGATACCTGGCAGGCAATCGTCGATTACGTGGAGGAAGAGGCTGCTCAGGGCTTGCAGTGAGGGGGGCGTCGGAGGTGGGTTGTGTAGATGGTGCAGCAAGGGGATCGGGAATGGACTGCAAAGGAGCCAATGGTTCTTGGGCATTGGAACACGGAGGTTGACTCGAAGGACCCTGGAACAAATGGATTGAACAGTCTGATAATTCAACAAAGAGCACGGGCTCACCTCGCTGCCCGAAGCTGAAGTGGGGACACAGGAACCCCCCAATGAATCCTGTTGCTCAACGCCCTGAAATCCAATTTAGTGGGTGGTAGGCCCGTGATGAATTGACCACATGCACCTGTAACTCGTCGATGCCTAATCTGACCCGCTTGTTCGGAGGCTCCTCGGTCAAGAGAAAGGTCGTGTTCGCTCGTGCAATTCGCTCAGCTTGCGCCGGACCATAGACGCGACATACAGCTCGGTGCTGCGTCAGACCCCTTTGAGATATGAACGAGCGAGGACAATCCGGGTGACACTTGAAGATAGAGGCCATCAGCAGTAAACAGTACACAGTACACACAAATTATAACAAAAATACTTCCCAATCGAAGGTGCATACCCTGGTGGAGACTTGCACAACCAGGCAAACGACGGTTTGGATACGAGAGCAGTGAGGCGTTTTTGAGGGCTTGTGTCTGCGCAATCGGAGCCCAAACCTTTTGACGTATAAGAACATGGTGAGCCCACGTGGAAATGATGCACGCAGTGAGAGCATCAGGGTTGCTGGAGTCGAGGTATCGCACTATAAGGCATTAGAACGATATGAAGACAATTGACGTACCCGGAGTGTCATGACGCGAGGAGGCAGATCTGTGGGTGAAGAGTTAGACAGACCCCAGGACGAATCCAATAAGATTTTTAAAAAAAGGAGACGGTGGCAGTAATGCATGGTGTCGTCGGGCCTGGAACGTTTCATACAGACGGAAAGCATATTAATCGATTTCTATAGGCAAACAAATAATAAGTTCGGAGGGGGCAAGGACGCGGACGGGAGACGCGAAGGGGAATCGTATCGTATAACGCTACCCGTGATATTCCAAAGGAAATCGAGGAAGGAGGGAGATGTGTTCGTCACAAAAAAAGAAACGGCGGGGGAAAGGCAGTGGGGGAATGTACGTCAATCGTGGTATTCCTGGGGGAATATATGAGGGACAAGGGGAGGTCTGCCAAAGTAATCGAAGAAAGTCTGTACATAGAAGGAAGCAGCCCGAGACATCACCTCGTACAACTCTGTGTCCTCGCTCTCGGTCAAGTTACGTATCTCAGAAGCAAAGGCGGACAATGATGGGTGCGCGTCGGGCCAAGCGGCGAGGAGCAAACAGAAACTCTTCAGAACTTGCTTATTGTTGACGAAGCCATCAGTAAAACCGAGGTCTCCTGGCTTCGTTGGCAGTGGTTCCGTCGACATCATCAGGCCGGTTGTGCTCGGGAAAACGCAGAACAGGAGGGATAACCTCTCGGCGCGATATTTCGACCAGAGGTTTGGGACGACGGCCTGGTCGAGGGCGTACAGCTCATATCGGAACCCGATCTCATACACCTCCCAGAGGACGGCGCGGATGACACGTGCAGGCGGATTGATCAGAGAGGCAATTGGGAGATCTCTACCTCTCCATTCGACGCTGTCCTTGGGTGCCCAGCTCGCGCCTTGCAAGAGGGCCGTGCCTTCTGGCCCGAAAATCCCAACGAGTTCCGCCCGGCGGAGGTCGGCCCGAGTCTGAGCAGAAGACGAGGCAGATGGTTGAGTCTCGAGTTTCACCGGAGTACCATTTAGATAGTCTCTCCATAATTGAGCGGAGGGGAAACGAGCAGGCGGGTCGTAGTTGAGCCGAGTCAACCAGTAGTATCGGAGCGCCAGCCAATTCGTTATATATAACTGACGGCGCTCAGGCGACTGGCCCGTGATGAAAATAGCAGGTTCGGGAACGCGATACCCACGATCCACCGTACTCTTCTTAACTCTGGCAGGATCTTTGTCCACACGCTTCATTGCATTTCGCCATATCACAAAAGAGGCGGGCATCTCGGGGCTGGAAAGGTCCTGCCATTTGTCACGCCCATCAGGTGGATGACCTAGATGACAACAGGGATAGTGCGTTAGCGGAAGGGCGATGCACAATCAAAGATCTTGACAAACCCTTTGAAGGTTTCTGGAGCTGGGCACGCTCCTTCTGGGCGGCCTTCCTTGACTGAGTGTGAGTCGGCGCTTTGCCGACCTGCGAAAGAACCTGTGGTGATGCCTCTGCGGGTGCTGTAGGCTGCAACGAGCCCGAATAGTGTCGGCGTGAGTGGAAGTGTCGTGAGAAGCCCCCCGGGCCACGAAACAGCAGTTCGAAAGGATGGACGGATTTCCCGTGATCGAAATACATGCCACGAATGATGTTGTCGGGGAAGGAGTACTTCACGGGCCTTTCGATTATTATCTCGTCCGTGATAGACTCAGGATACCGTATTAACCACACGGGGACACCGGCGTGGAAGAACTCGTCGCAAACTGACGTATCGTATGTAAAGCAACCCATCCAATCTTGCCGGACAGAATGGGTGATTGAAGGGAAGGTGCGGCGATGGATGACGATCTCCACGTAGTCGAGGAAGGCATAGATGTCCAGAAAATATCGTTGCGCTTGTGCGACGAAGGCGACCACGTCACGGAAAGATGACGGATGGTGTTCGAGGAGAGAGACGGTGTGCCTAAAAGACTGAAGCATCTTGGCGACAATGTCCTTCTTGTCACCTCGAATCTTCTTCCAGTTAGAATAACGGTTCGATGCGACCTCGTACAACGAGTGGATCCCCTTGGTCTTGATGGTGTTGAGTAACCCGATGTCGGAGACAGCCTTGACGACGAAGTCCTCATGACAGGGTGTATACCAGGCCCACGCAAGCGGGTCCGGTGACGAGTGATGTTCGCGTCGAGGGACGCACACCGAATACTCAAACTCCTTGCAATATACTTGGGGCCATTGAAAACAGTCTGCCGGACCGAAACGACCATCAGCTCGCGCACGAAGTTCTTCTATCACGTTGTGAGGCTCCGGCACATAGCTCATGTTGGGAGACGTGTAAATTGTGAGGCCGTCGCTCTCACAGGCGATAGCCTTCGCGTCCAGGGAATTCAAGGTAGCTAGTTCGTGCGATCAGCTTCGCGCTTAAATAAAAATAACGGGCCTACGGTTGTGCGCACGTGTTTGAGTTCTGAATCGAATCAGAGCGGTAGCCATCTTGCGTCTGATGGAGGTCTCAACGATGTAAATGGACGCAACAACCTATCGGAAGAGGAACATACCAAAGATCAGCGTGTGTAACGGACCAGCCTGGGGTAAGGATTTGATTCGGAGGGGTGAGGCCTAGCACGAAAGGACCGCGACAACGTAACACTCCAACGAGTCTTCAACCCCACTGCCACTCGATACGAGGTGGTGACGAGGCGACTCGATAGACGCAAAGTCTAAGAGTGTCCTCAGCGCGACGCAAAGTCTAACACTGGGAGATGTTGAGCGGCACAAAGCCCACTCAGCTGGCGCGATCGAAGAGGGAGGGGACGCTATTGAGCGACAGCGCGTTAAGGGACGACGATCGAGAGGGATGGAAGGAGGAACAGGGAGGAACAAGTCTTACCTTGAGACGAGACAAAATAGATTACGTAAACACCACAGCGGGACACAGCAATGCGTCACTTCGGCATAGAAACTCCGATCGCAAACGACCCGCGACTTCCGATAGCGTCAGAGCCACGGTCAAGGTTACAAACAGCGCAACTCCGACTCTCATCGCCTTCGCTCTCCCTCACGCAAGTGGTCCTGCCAACCCACTGCCACGCGCGCAAATCTCCCCTTCAAGCCCCCAAGGACCCGTTATCCCCCGAGTTGGCTTTGTGCTGCTCAAACCTCCTCTGCGGCCAGACTTTGTGTCGCGCAGAAACCGCTTTGGACTTTGTGTCCATTGGATCGCCCTGTCGCCACCTCGTATCGCGCGACAATGGGGTTGAAGGTCCATTGAGGCGTCTTTCCCGCCGTATTCAACCGTATCTTACTATCTATGTTCCTCGCCGCGCCCGAATCCCCGCAACACTCGCGTCCGAGATACGTTCATTCATTCCGATAATGGTATCTCGCTTTCCCCCCAATGCACGCCTCCTCCCTTTAAGCACCCGCGGTTGTTACGTTTGCGTGTCCCAACAGCTGGGTCTGGAAGCCGTGCAGCCACAGACCCGTCGTCAGGTCTGCTCGCATTCCATCCAGCTTTACCTTGATGTCCTTATAGTACTCACGCCAGGTGTCGCCATCCAAATTACGGGGCTTGTAGTGCCCCTCATCAAAGTCGTGCAATGCAGCAATTATAGCTGCACCGGTGAGACAACAAATGTTGTCGAGGTTTGTGGACCGAATGTACTGACCCAGGTGGAAGGGAAATAGTGTGAACGCGTCCAGGATGAAGTGGTTAAAAAATGCTGACGAAAAATATGGGAGCGATGGGTTCTGTCGGAGAAACTCGAAGCTCTGGAGTAATTCGCTAACTTTTCTTTTCCGGTAGGTCGTGATATCTTGGGACTCCCCTTGGGCTGGGCGTAGTCCAAACTCTGTGTGAAGATGGTACAGAGCGTATGTCTTGAACGATCGCCGTACGTCGCACATTACTTCTCGTAATTCACATTCAATCCCCTTTGATGGCCTGACGGCAGTGTCACCCACGGCTGATCGAATCGCAGTTGCGATACTGCGGGCGATCATGCTCTTCCGCTCCTCCCTATTGGGTAAGGCGCATTCTTCTATCATTAGTCGAACTATCTCTTGTTTTGCCTGTGCAAGGACAGCTCGCTTTATTCCATCGCCTAGATTGGCTGGTGTGTGTCCGATCGTGGGCATGGGTGCATGGGTGGATGTGGGTGGGAACAGGAGAGGTGGGGGGTTGTTACCTCCCATAGGAGCGGGGATTTGGAAGGGGACATTCGCAGCAGTGGTGTGAGTGGGTGGTAGGTAACCAGGCACGATAGTGTGCCACATGCCATTGAGGACCTGCTGACCTCTCTCAACAACTGCCTGATGTGGAAGATGTTGAGGGAGGGGGTAGGGTACGAAGCGGTGGGGCTGATAGGATTCCGATTCCCCACATACGCCTGTGTTTCGTTCATCAGATACTCCATAGATACTCTGGGTTCCTTGTCAACATGGCAACCAAAAATGTTTGGGAGTGATAGGACTGACATGAGAGTCCGACATGATATGTTATGGAGGATCTGAGTAAGATCGCAGACGATATACAAAGTGCAGCGCATCAGCACAGCCACAGATTGATCGACATCAGTATTCAAACAACCCATGTTCTTAGCGACCGCCAAAGGACTCGTAATACAACACAGTTTCGGGAGAGCATAGTATGGCAGTACACAAGTAGATTGACAATTCATGCACTATCGTCATCAGAATTATATTGGGACACTCCACCCCGGAACTGGATGACCTCCGCAAGACATTCCACTTCCTCATCGACTGTCCCTAGCTCCACCAAACCATCTTCTCGAATCGCCTGTTGTACAGCCTCCTCCAATGTCACATCAGCAGCGCTGACATGATTTACACCAAGTAAGCGTTCCAGGATTGCGATCTGTTCTTCGTTTGCTGCAGCGTCCCGCTCGCGCCACACTCGAACCGATTCAAGAAGGATTTGACGTGATTTCGAGGACTTGATCTCTGCCATGCTGAGGGCAACGCGATATGCGTGGCACACACGGTCTGCAAGTTTAGACTCATATGCACTCCTCAAGACAGGGAGGGGAATGTCAGCAAGGGTGCTTAAAAAGAAGCCTTTGCCCTGAGCAAGTAAAGTCGGTTATCAAACAGTAAATAGATCGTAGTACTTACACGTTGTACATCCTCTAGGCTCATATCGAAGTGGGATGACAGTCCAAGCGAGCGGGATGCGATGCGAAGATCACGGACAGCAGTCTTGGATGGCATGTTGCACGGATGGAAACAAAGCTTGCTCTGTTGTAATGGATCGGCTGTGCCGGTACCGGGATGCATTGCAGAAGGGCCTGCAGTTGGGGAACTGGTGACCGGAGAGCAGATACTTGGGTTGCAGTCAGGCGGGAATTTGATATTTGGCTCCATAAGCGGACACAGGTCCTCTTGTGGACTAGGCGAAGAGGGCGAGCTTGGGGAAGTAGTCGAGGGACTTGAAGAAGCGGAGAGCTGGGGCGTGGAGATGATATCGCTCATGTTGGCGCTGCAAGGATTCAGACTATGTACAGGTGTTGCGTGACACCCTGAGCAGCAACGAAACGTGACGCAGGGTGTGGCTTTCAAAGCCAGCAACTCCGACTCTCATCGCCTTCGCTCTCCCTCACGCAAGTGGTCCCGCCAACCCACTGCCACGCGCGCAAATCTCCCCTTCAAGCCCCCAAGGACCCGTTATCCCCCGAGTTGGCTTTGTGCTGCTCAAACCTCCTCTGCGGCCAGACTTTGTGTCGCGCAGAAACCGCTTTGGACTTTGTGTCCATTGGATCGCCCTGTCGCCACCTCGTATCGCGCGACAATGGGGTTGAAGGTCCATTGAGGCGTCTTTCCCGCCGTATTCAACCGTATCTTACTATCTATGTTCCTCGCTGCGTCCGAATCCCCGCAACACTCGCGTCCGAGATACGTTCATTCATTCCGATGATGGTACCTCGCTTTCCCCCCAATGCACGACTCCTCCCTTTAAGCACCCGCGGTTGTTACGTTTGCGTGTCCCAACAGCTGGGTCTGGAAGCCGTGCAGCCACAGACCCGTCGTCAGGTCTGCTCGCATTCCATCCAGCTTTACCTTGATGTCCTTATAGTACTCACGCCAGGTGTCGCCATCCAAATTACGGGGCTTGTAGTGCCCCTCATCAAAGTCGTGCAATGCAGCAATTATAGCTGCACCGGTGAGACAACAAATGTTGTCGAGGTTTGTGGACCGAATGTACTGACCCAGGTGGAAGGGAAATAGTGTGAACGCGTCCAGGATGAAGTGGTTAAAAAATGCTGACGAAAAATATGGGAGCGATGGGTTCTGTCGGAGAAACTCGAAGCTCTGGAGTAATTCGCTAACTTTTCTTTTCCGGTAGGTCGTGATATCTTGGGACTCCCCTTGGGCTGGGCGTAGTCCAAACTCTGTGTGAAGATGGTACAGAGCGTATGTCTTGAACGATCGCCGTACGTCGCACATTACTTCTCGTAATTCACATTCAATCCCCTTTGATGGCCTGACGGCAGTGTCACCCACGGCTGATCGAATCGCAGTTGCGATACTGCGGGCGATCATGCTCTTCCGCTCCTCCCTATTGGGTAAGGCGCATTCTTCTATCATTAGTCGAACTATCTCTTGTTTTGCCTGTGCAAGGACAGCTCGCTTTATTCCATCGCCTAGATTGGCTGGTGTGTGTCCGATCGTGGGCATGGGTGCATGGGTGGATGTGGGTGGGAACAGGAGAGGTGGGGGGTTGTTACCTCCCATAGGAGCGGGGATTTGGAAGGGGACATTCGCAGCAGTGGTGTGAGTGGGTGGTAGGTAACCAGGCACGATAGTGTGCCACATGCCATTGAGGACCTGCTGACCTCTCTCAACAACTGCCTGATGTGGAAGATGTTGAGGGAGGGGGTAGGGTACGAAGCGGTGGGGCTGATAGGATTCCGATTCCCCACATACGCCTGTGTTTCGTTCATCAGATACTCCATAGATACTCTGGGTTCCTTGTCAACATGGCAACCAAAAATGTTTGGGAGTGATAGGACTGACATGAGAGTCCGACATGATATGTTATGGAGGATCTGAGTAAGATCGCAGACGATATACAAAGTGCAGCGCATCAGCACAGCCACAGATTGATCGACATCAGTATTCAAACAACCCATGTTCTTAGCGACCGCCAAAGGACTCGTAATACAACACAGTTTCGGGAGAGCATAGTATGGCAGTACACAAGTAGATTGACAATTCATGCACTATCATCATCAGAATTATATTGGGACACTCCACCCTGGAACTGGATGACCTCCGCAAGACATTCCACTTCCTCATCGACTGTCCCTAGCTCCACCAAACCATCTTCTCGAATCGCCTGTTGTACAGCCTCCTCCAATGTCACATCAGCAGCGCTGACATGATTTACACCAAGTAAGTGTTCCAGGATTGCAATCTGTTCTTCATTTGCTGCAGCATCCAGCTCGCACCACACTTGAACCAATTCAAGAAGGATTTGATGTGATTTCGAGGACTTGATCTCTGCCATGCTGAGGGCAATGCGATATGTGTGGCACACATGGTCTGCAAGTTTAGACTCATATGCACTCCTCAAGACGGGGAGGGGAATGTCAGCAAGGGTGCTTAAAAAGAAGCCTTTGCCCTGAGCAAGTAAAGTCGGTTATCAAACAGTAAATAGATTGTAGTACTTACACGTTGTACATCCTCTAGGCTCATATTGAAGTGGAATGACAGTCCAAGCGAGTGGGATGCGATGCAAAGATCACGGACAGCAGTCTTGGATGGCATGTTGCACAGATGAAAACAAAGCTTGCTCTGTTGTAATGGATCGGCTGTGCCAGTACCGAGATGCATTGCAGAAGGGCCTGCAGTTGGGGAACTGGTGACCGGAGAGCAGATACTTGGGTTGCAGTCAGGCAGGAATTTGATATTTGGCTCCATAAGCAGACACAGGTCCTCTTGTGGACTAGGCGAAGAGGGCAAGCTTGGGGAAGTAGTTGAGGGACTTGAAGAAGCAGAGAGCTGGGGCGTGGAGATGATATCGCTCATGTTGGCACTGCAAGGATTCAGACTATGTACAGGTGTTGCATGACACCCTGAGCAGCAATGAAACGTGACGCAGGGTGTGGCTTTCAAAGCCAGCAACTCCGACTCTCATCACCTTCGCTCTCCCTCACGCAAGTGGTCCTGCCAACCCACTGCCATGTGCGCAAATCTCCCCTTCAAGCCCCCAAGGATCTGTTATCCCCTGAGTTGGCTTTGTGCTGCTCAAACCTCCTCTGTGGCCAGACTTTGTGTTGCGCAGAAACCACTTTGGACTTTGTGTCCATTGGATCGCCCTGTTGCCACCTCATATCGCACGACAATGGGGTTGAAGGTCCATTGAGGTGTCTTTCCTGCCATATTCAACCGTATCTTACTATCTATGTTCCTCGCTGCGTCCGAATCCCCGCAACACTCGCGTCCGAGATACACTCATTCATTCCGATGATGGTACGCGCGATATATTCGTTTATCACGTATTCATGTATCTGTGCTGATGCCGACGATTCAATGTCGACCACGGGTACTCCTTCCCACACCTTTCTCACTGAGTTGTGTACCCTTATCTGCGTTCCTCTTCTGTTCCTCTTCCTCATCGCGCCTGACTCCTTCCCAAGGAAATGTCGCAAGGTCGGTTTGGAGACACGGGGTATCCTCGAGGAACAAAGGATGTTCCACAGTGGTGACTGCCAGGCAAGGTAAGTGTCATACAGATTGCAAACATAAAACTACTTACTGTTTCTCTCTTTGCACCAAGTGATTACATGCGCTGCGTGCGACCAGAAGCCCCCATCTACTCCTAAATATGGGCGTGAGGCTTTATGCAAGACCACAATCCGTCGATCATCAAGCTTCACAAGACTCCTCATGACACGTGAGCATGTAGCCAGCTCATCTCCCCAGAGCACTAACATCACGAAGTCAGGACGACGCAGTAAATCTTGCAAAGCATCTGTTGCATAGCGAGACTGCTTCCAGGTGATCGAGAGGTGGGTCAAGCAGGGTAAGTATTGAAATCCCCTCACTACTGCTTCCCAGCACCATTGGGTCGTCAAATCCAGGTGTGAGATACGGTGGAACACAGGCACATTAGGGAGATGGATGAAGCAAGTTTGGAAGAGCATGGCAGAATTGATGGAGAGGAATTTCAGGCAGGGAAGGTTATTGACCACATTGATGATTATGCGATATTTACCCAGATTGCCTTGTACACACAGAATGAGGTTCATCAGTTGAGGACAGAGTCGCAGAAGTTTGGCCATAGTGCTAGGACTGACAAATGTGCTGACGAACAAGCACAGAATCCGCTTGGGCTGTATGGTAAGTGACTTTATGAGGCTTTCGGCAGTGACGTCGCAATAAATGGAGATCTTTCTATAAAGGATAGGCTGGACCCTTTGTGCAGAATTTTAGTACCCTGTAAGTTGGCCATTCGAACCACACTTACCACTTTTTGATGCGACGTGCCACACAGAGATATTTGGCTAGTTCATGTGGTTGTCTACTGGCTAGCAGAAAAATCGTCCGCTCGAGCTCGTCTGGCAGAGTGGACCAAGGCTTGGACACAATGACCATTGGCAGTAACGATGAGTTGTAAGGTGAGCAGCGGACGGGGGGCACTCCTTGTACCTCTCCTCGAAGGAGTAGGTTCATTTTTAAATATCTTGCGTCTTGTGCACCCTGCTGATATGCCTTGTCACATCAGCAGACTGTGTAACGTTACTGCTTGACGGCTGTCTCGTAGAGCATCGGAGAGCTATGATTGGATGAGACCCATCCTGCTGATTGGCAGGTCGTCCCTCCCCCCTTCTGTCACCCTTACGCGTCTGGGCTTGTTACATACGCAGCGCTCTGTTGGTTGCCAAGACCAGGTGAGCAGCATTAACTCAGTTTTTATTCATTTATTTAGTCGTTTACTTCAAGCGCATGGCGCCTTGCTGACCAACATCTTGGCATGACCTGGTGCTCGGTAGGGGAGGGGGGGGGGGGGGGCACTGACAAACCTGGGTCCTCAGATTTGTCTTTCAGAAATGGTTAGATAACGGCCGG
>JBBPLN010000756.1:0-13927 GCA_038089815.1 Sutorius eximius
ATGACGGGGAAGTGGACGTTGAAGATACCCATCAGGCAGTACGCAATGTCTTCGATCTCTGTCGTCTAGCGGTGTGCGGCCCAGCTCATGCGTTGCCGGATGGTGATGTGGCGCGAGGCAGGGTCAAAGTCGGTGAGGGCGTCATCGTCGATGCCCGTGATCTTGCTGACCTGTTCCCGAAAGGCTAAAGTTGCTTTGTAGTTGCCGGCGGGGAGATCAGCAGACGTGACCAAGGGGGTCCAGTCTGACTTGAAGAACAGGAGCCGCGCAGGGGCAATCAGCTCTTGTAGCGTCCATCCCCTCGAGAACCAGACACTGTTCTTCAATGCCTCGAACGAACCCTCGTCCACGTCAGCGAGATAGACGATGGTGAGATCCGAGTTTCGATACCATTTGAACATGGAAATGATGGACTTTTGGAGTTCCGAGGTACTGATCTTATCGATACAGCACGTGTCAGACCACGCCCAGCGAAACCCGTGCTCGCGTGCATTGCGACAAAAGTGTCGTAACTTCGTTGTCCCGGGGGACTCTGCAAGTGAAAACACGTCCGATCCCTCTAAGTCCTTGTACAACGGCTCCTTGGCTCCCCACCGGTGCGAAAACATGGTGTATGCAAACGATGTTTTCACGGCGCTGAGTATTGCCTGTGCATCAGATGACGCTGCGGTCGGGTCGAAAAAGGAGGGGTATTCTGCCTTGAACCGTGCTTCGATCGCATTCTAATCATATAGCTTCCCGTCCTCCGTACAGATCAGACGAAGCGGCATATCCGACCTCTTCTGAGCGATCACCTCTCGGAGGGTGAGATCATCCGTCACCCGAGGCGAGCGAATCGATTGGGGATTGGAGCCCCCAGTGGCGGTCGGGGATTCTGCTTTGGGCGAAGAACCTTCCGATTCCTTTGCGATGATCATCACCAACATCTATCAGCGCAAATGTGACTAGTGGCGGAGTAGATTCTACCTGTGGAGTGCTTTTCTTGAACATGTCAGGATCTGCCATCGCTCTGACGACTGAGCGTCGAAGCTGCAGAAATGGGTTCGCCATGGATATCAAGAGTTATGCCTTGTTCCCTCAGAAGGACAAAGTAAAGTGATGAGACGAAATGAGCTGCCGTGTTCGAGACACACCGAGCGAAGGAAGGTTGCTGCGGTGATGAAGACAGAGTAGCAGAAATGAGAAGAGGAAGAAAATGCACCTTGCATTGTCCATCCACTGGTCCGCGCTTTTATCATGGAAGCGAATACGTACGCGCGCATGTCTAATATTTCCCAATTCGACTCTCCCTCCGGAAAGTCGGCACATCCGACACGACGTTCGACAACCCGGCATTGATGGGTATACGCCTCCCGATAGCCTGCCATCAGGTACCTGAACGTCAGGGTTCGATAGGCTCTGTCCTATGTACATAGACGTCACACGTTGGTCGTCATGTGTGCAAGCTGGCAACACAAGTAGACATCAGCGCCATGGCTATATGACTATATAGATTTATTAACGCAGCTTATTCCGTGGTTGACATCAAAGTTTGGACGTGGCGAACTAAATTTGAATCATGGACCCTTCATAAGTTACTTCACCATGACAAAAGTTTCTCACCGAGTGACTGAATCCGCCTCGGGCTTGATCGATACATCAACTGCCGGACTGACAGCGATCCACGGCCAGACGCCCAAGGTTGCGCCACTGTATCAATATCATCTCATCGTGAGCGTTTGCAGCCAATAAACTTTATTTTGTGTGGAAGCTCCATCGAAAACTGGCCCGAAAGGCTGGCCACGATACGGCGACTCACCCACCGAGAGGTGTTCGCCTTGCTGGTATCTTCCAGTGTTTGGGCCTGCCCCGTTGAACGGGGCAGGCCTTTAGGGTAACGCTTGACTTGCTTTCTCATGTCAAGCGGTTACGAGATTCAGAAACGTGTTTGTGCCAGGTCGGTGCAATCCATGAATCCCATGATGTATGATCAATCAGCGCTCTGGTCAAATTTCCACACAACCCGAATTGGATGTGCTTGTTTCTCCTTGGGTACTTGGACCCCCGTCTTACGCTCGTCCCGGCCGGCCGCGTGTGAGTGAGGCCTTGAGGAACGAGGATGTGAAACAAAACGTACTCGTCGCGTCCTGGATCTTCCCCACTGGCATGGACGCCCACCAATCCATAACTGTAGAATCACCTATGCTGGGCTGGATATCTGGATAGGACGGAGAAGACTATCGCCAATATCAGCGTCGCCGGACCGGTAAAGGGGTTAGCAGTGGCCGCCCTTGATCCAACATGAATCGCAGGCGCAAATGTCGAATGAATAATTAACCCCGGTGAAAGAAACATGATTTGATTCACTTAGAAAAAACGGGTTCAACTCATCTGCCCCACCATGAAGACACAGAACTGAGTGATCCGAAAATACAAGTGTAGACGATGCCTTGGACTCAAATCGAGCCGATACCAAGCACAGTCTCTGACGTCATGCAAATAGAATTGAATCGGTGACCAAAGCATCCCACGCTATTCAACTTCCAACCACCATCTCCACTGATGGATATTCTTGAGCTCAATTCCCTGAAGCTATTTGCCTCTAGGGCTTGGGGTGATTCCAAGGCGGTCACGAAACACCATCCTCGAGGTTTCGATTACATCGATATCACTGAATATCTCGAAGCCTTCACAGTCCTTTTTTCAAGCATTATTTCACGACCAAAGATACTCATCAGAGAAGAATATCGCCTGGCGATGCAAGCGTTGTATACGTACGAGTCTGGGGCGTTTGTTGTGGGTCAACCAGGTATTGGTGAGCAGTTAATATCATTAGGCGTAACTTGAAGACGAATTCGGGTGCTGGTTTGTTTTACAGGGAAAACATATTTCCTCCTCTATGCACTTGTCCACCTGCTCGGTGAGAAACAACCAGTGGCTTTTCATCAATTGAGCGATCCCGAATGCTACCTCCTCTTCAAAGACGCAAATGTCGATCCTTACTCTATTCGGCAGCCGCTTCGTGACTGCAGACTCGTGTGGGCATTGACCGACTCTAATTCACTTATTAAAACCCCTCCCGCTATGTTCATAAGCAACAAAATACGCATTCGAGTTATTCAGGCGACCTCACCCGAGCCTTCGCGTTGGAAGGAATGGAGCAAGCAGCACGGCGCTTCACCCTACATTATGGACTTGTGGACTAATGTAGAGATCGAACAACTTGCGTAGGTGATCCGTTCCGGTTGCAGCTAGATCTGACGGCGACGATTGACCAGCTTACTTTGGGAGCTGGATCACGAGCGCATGGTCACCCTTGCGAAGAAGTGGGGCGGTGTTCCTCGAACATTGCTCCAATACCTGGACCGGGACGATAGCGCAATAGAGAGGAGGTACACTGCTGGCGTCAGCAAGGCAGTCGAGACACCTCAGCCGTACATCAGCGGTGGACAGGGCCTCGACTTTCCCGGGACCTCACTGTTCTATTTCATCAAGCCACTAGAGATCGATGGTCGCACTATTCGCAACGATATCGTTGCTGACGTCATCGTTCCAACTTCAACCCTCGTCGATATGTTAGCTCAAGGACTCATTGGAAAGGAAAACAGGATGAAATTGGATTTCTTCTTGGCCCTCTGTCAGACGCCAGGGACTCGTCAGGCCGCCGGCAACCTGTACGAAAACGCAGTCCATAGTCTTCTTTGTGCAGGGCATGAGATGGAATGCACATGGGTTACTCAGGGTCCAGGGGATGACACATCGCAGCTGCCTGTAACGATACGAGGCGTCATGGGTGAACTCCCTTCTTCTATCCTCGATGGACTGAAGACTTTCGTCCCATTTTATTGGGTTCCCCCGAAGGGCAATTTCCCTGGAATCGACGGTGTCCTCGTTTACGAAGGAGAGGCCTTTGTCTTTCAAATGACCATCAGTTTCCGGCATAGATCACCACAGAAGGGCCTGGATAAACTACGAAAAGACTTGCCGAGCGGTCACAGGATCGATAGGTGGAGAGTAGTGTTTGTGGGACCACAAGAGATAGCGATCAAAGGGATTGCGGAGCGTTGGACTGGTAAGGTTCGCTTGTCGGAAGGCGGGTCTCGCGTACCTGTTGCGTGGTCAGCGCTGGACGCAATAAGGCGGGGCATCCCTTTCAAGGCATGTCACACTCTAATTTATCGAGGAACCTCTGATCTATCATTAGTTTTATCGTGATATCAACGATCCAAGGCCGGAGGAGATGGAAGTCGATGAGACTCAAGGTTGATGTCAGCCGACAACGGAGGTTCGTTTTGAACATGTTATTTTCTCTCCTCGCAGTGGTGATACGACTATGTCTCGTTTCTTCTTGTTTCTCTTCACTATCCAGCATGGGCTTGCACTTTTTTATGTGAACAAAATCCTGCCTGTTTGTCGACCCTCAATGTTTCACTCCCAAGTGTACTCTTTGTATCGTGGCTCTCCGGACCGTGGACTCGGAAAGAAACACTTGTCTGCGCAAACAATCATCTCGACCGCCATGTTTCTGCTTGGCTTTCATTGTGCTTACAACATGATCGACTTGACGAGCCCACATTGGAATGCCGTGCGCCGACTCGGGTAGAGTTGGAGCTACAGTACTTGAACACACACCAGTTGAAACAGCCCAGTTTACGACTAGGAAATGCACGAATGATAACATTCGAGTGGACGGCTCGAATACATGGTGAGGTATGTCGTGCCAACCGGACGTTGAGATCCCACGTCTAAATGTAGCTGGGTGCAACAAAAACACGCCAACGTATCCAGGAAATCCACGCATGCATAAGTTGGTTACATCACTTGATAATAAAATTTTGTTTCAGTGATGTGGGTAGTTTTACCTCGCAATCATCCGCACAAGGACGTTCCGCGCCATCGCCAGATCCAACATTCTCGACAGGAACACAATTGCGAACGACCCATCCGAATACGGGTCAACACCAAGAGTCCAGGACACAGACAGCCGCATGGTATCACGGGCTCCTAGCCCTGAGGCCTGAGGCTTGATCAATGATAGTTGCCGTTGCGACCGAACATGTGCATGATGCATGACAGTGCATGCCAGTGCCAGTGATACACTGTAACTTCTCAATTGAATAACTCTGCAACGAACGTGCACTAAGCGAGTCCGGTACGTGCGTATCTCGTCGAAGCCGTGTTCGAGTTCGAAACCCGAGCCCGTCGGCCCCTGGAACCCCGTTTACGACGGGTCGACACTCCCGATGCAGTCAAAGGACTAAAATCCAAATCGAGTTGCAAAGAAACTATAGTGCACACGATGATAGATATAGAGTTCTGTTAGAGCGACATCGACCAAGCGCAGCGATAATACGTATATATTTATATTTGTGTCGTGGGGTGCCATGAAGGAGTGACAGCAAGAAGCGGAGGCGTAGGTAGGCCAGTACCGACTCATGGCGTGCCGCACCAGCCAAAAGAGGGTCAGGGAGCAAAGCAAAGCAATGTCGAAAGAACAAGAAATAAAACAAGAACAAAATATGATATGTATAAAGAGAGGAAGAAAAGAAGAGGAAAAGTACACAAAGGGTCGGGAATGCGTACAGTATGATGACACGATACGGAATGGGTTTGCGTTCGACGTTGTCAAGGGGGTCCTAACGCAGGTTGGCCTGGATGGGTGGGTACGGGAACGCCGTAACGCTGACCGCCGACTCGCCGTCGTCCATCGTCCCACGCGAGTACACAGACGACTGCATGGACGGGATCCGGCTGCTCAGCCGTTGCGGCTCCTCGAGCGCAGCAATCAACGATCGAAGCGCAGACCCCGAGTCGCGCGCCGAGTCCGTGTCCTCGAACGGGTTCCGTGGCGGGCCGGGGAGCGGCGGCCGCTTGACGAGGTGGTCCTGCGCGCTGAAGAATGGGTTCCGCCCGCGCGAGCTGCTACTCCGCCGGCTCTTGGTGCTCGCACTGTCTGAGAAGGGGTTCCGGAGCTCCACGTCGTCGTCACCGTCGTGCGCGACGTGCACCACCTCAGCTTTTTCCCAGTGATGCAGAGAGGAGAACATTGCGGGTGGAGTTGCCTTGGCGGTTGCCATCATGTGTGGCGACATCGGGCTGGACAAGCTCGTGTGCAGTGAGTCGCCACCGACAGTCTCGCCATCCCAAGAAATGGGCGTCGGCATGTCGAGACTACGGCCCATGAGATGCAACACCGGCGGTGGTCGTGCAATACCCCCGTTCGCACCCGAATCGGCGTTCTGAGCCGCCATCTCGGCAGCCAAGCCGGGGTGGTACTTTGCAAAGTGTTGCATTGTCCCAACCGACTCGCGATTGTGCCCCTCGGACGACTTCTCCCCCGAGATGTTGCTGATAGTGCGCTGGAACATAGCACCCAGTGGCCCAGACGGAGGGCGTTGCTTCATCGGCTCCCCTTGCCGCTCCCATCGTTCCTTGTCTTCCCACCGCTCTTCCTTGTCTTCCATCCGTGTCCAGGCTTCTAAATGCGAGCGTCGTCGTGAAACATTGTTCACGGCGTTGCGAGACCGTGAACGTGCCGGGTGTTTCTTTTGACGTCTGGCACAGTAGAATGCGAGGGCGACAGCGAGAAGGAGAACAGCGAGGGCAGCGACGCAGGCGCCAATCACTGCTCCAAGGGAGATTTGATTGCCGGACGAGGGGGAGGTGCTAGCGGTGGCGGTGGGCGAAGACGACTGCGGCGAAGCGGTGGACGCACTGGGGAAGAGTGAGTCGCTGACGAGGGGGATGCCGACTGGGTTTGCACTCGAGCCAGGGACCGCTGCCGTGTTTTGCGCCAGCAAGGACGCTGTGGGAGTGGGATTGCTCACTACGACAGATCCAGAGGGATAAGTGTCGCGCTTATGCAGCCGTCTCTGCAAGTGGTGCGACATGTCGCGTTGCGTGACAAGAGGGGTGTATGGGGTGGAAATGAATGAGGTCAAAAAAGAATGAGGTCTCCCCTCGCAGAAGGGATCGGAACCGCAAGGACGAGATGCAAAGGCTTGAACGGGGAGAGCAAAACAGACAAGAGTCGGACTTTTGGTTGCTGCTCGCTTCCGTATGATCCCGTAATCGGACGAAGCTTGGACGAGGGATCACTCACGCTAACAACTTGACCCACAGCGGGTCTACAAGGGCAAGATGGGCGCACAAGCGACGCTGTCGGTCGACAACGTCGTGGTGGGCGACGGGGAGTTCGTGGTGAGCGACTTTTGACTAGGATGGAAGAAAAAGATGCGATGGGGTGGCGTTGCGAAGGAACGATTCGGGATCCGTCAACTTTTCATTATGTAGTCATGTATACATCAAAGGTATGTCAATGTAGCCGGTTGCCAAGCATGCGGTCCTACGACGACCGAACCTTTGCCAACAATTCTTCGTACTCTGGAAATAATGCGCTCGTCATCTCGCTCATAAACGACCTTAACGCCGTACTCTCCAAAATCAGACCCGTGAAATACGGGTTTCCATCCGACGTGAGGATGTTGGCGAGGAAACCATATACCGTCAGGTCGATGCGCGACGGAAGCTCCCCACCGTGAAACAGCTTGTGCTCGCCATACTTGACCTCGAGCGCCTCGAATGCCTCCTTTTGCAAACGGTGCACCTCGTCCGGCGTATGTCGCCCCATCCCGGCAGAGTACAACACGCCTGTGGTCCTCCATCGGATAAGCCATCCCATGAACGACCTCAAAGGCCACACCAAGGTGCCGAACGCCTCCTGCGCTGTGGCCGTGTAGTTGGCATCGACGTACCATCGATCGTACACGATGGCGGGATACAGCACCTCCTCGACGTATGCTTGGAACGCCCTCGACTCGGCTCTCTGACCCGGGGTCAAGCCTGCCAGCTCGTCCGGATCCTTGGTAAGCCCAGCCTCTACCAAATACTGAATGATGAAATGCGAATCGGGAATGGTGACCGTCTGGCCTTCATGAGTGATCTCCGCATAGGGTACCTTGCCTTTCGGCGCTTTGAAAGGATACGTGTCGCGGAGCTCATATGAGATCTTGCTATAGCGGAGGAACGTCTCGAGCTTCTGGCAGAACCCAGAAAGGCTCGGATGATTCGGCTTCTTCGGCACGCCCAAGAGGACGACGGGTGATGAACTCGTCATGATGATCTATCAGCGGGACGTCAACTGAGACGATGACAGCCATGGCCAACACAAACCTGTTGAAGCGCTTCTTTTGACTGAGTGGAGCGCTGGGAACTGAGATTCCAACGGGCGTCGTGTCTTTTATGGCATTGGCAAGGATGACGACTGCCCAGCAAGACTTGGCCTCCGCAGTAGGTCAAACCCCCCCTACGCCAAACTTTAGCCTCATCAACCGAGAGGCACGACTTACCCAACCGAAGACCGCACGCTGGTCGAACGCGCCTGGTCTCGTTCCGAGGTTCCAAGGTCCCAGCGCCTCGACATTTCGAAAGTACACCCCGAGCCTCATCCCACGAGACCGCGTGAGGAGGGCCACGCTTGGCTCGACCGATCCGATCGATCACACGCACCACTTGGCCGACCTCCACCTCCACCGAGAACCCGAAATGAGCCCCATCACCATCACCGTGCTCTACTTTGCGGCCGCATCCACGTCCACGGGTCGCTACGAACAGACCGTCGTCCTGCCCGAACCGGAAGCTACGCCCAACGCCAGCCCCAAATTCCCACTCTCGTCTCTTGCATCGCTCCTTGTTTCCCTCCACCCCAACACGGGCCTAGACAAGGTTCTTAAAGTGAGCCAGTGGAGCGTCAATGCGGAGATGATACCTGAGTCCGAGGTCGACTCGGTGTTTCTACAAGGAGGGGAAGAAGTGGCCGTCATTTGTCCCGTCTCGGGGGGTTGATCGTCGTATCACCGCACTGCTCAGGATGGGTAGAGGAGGTAAGGCGCATCCAGTAGCAATCCCCTTTCCCATTGTCGCTCACGACCAGCTTGTCAGTAGGAAGAAAGCATGTAACGTGTATAGAGGTGTATGATCAACTCCAAGGAGACATACTTCACCGATATCTTATCGTGATCATCGTATATTTTTGGGATCCATTCGCTCCCATGATATCTCTCCCTCCATACCATCGTACCCCCACCCACCATGTGTAGACACCTCAACCCAAACAAACCAGACCGACCCCGATCCCCAAACGCATCACGCCCCCCTCTCCCCGCATTCACAGCCCACCGTCTGACACCCACCACCTTCGTCATCAAAGAATGGGATGACGCCTGGTCAGAACACCCCTTCATCTACGCCAAGACGATCCCCGCCGCGCACACCATACTCCTCCTCGACACCGGATGCGGCGGACGGACGGACAACCCCGACATCGACCTCAAAGACCTTCGCGCGTTCATCGAGACCGTCCCGGTGCACGATAACGCCGGAATGCCCCTCAACCTGGGCGGAAAGCTCGCGTACGTCGTCGTGCAGAGCCACTGTCATTATGATCACATTCGTGCGTTGCGAACGATTGGGTTTCACCGCGTAGGATGCTGACACGACCCAAAATATGCAGTTGGCGCCGAGGCGTTCGCGGTCGACAGCCCCATCCTGGGTTCCAGCTACGACCCCACCTTTACATCGCCCGAAAACCTGTCAGCCAACTCTCTTTGCGACATCATGGGCGTTCGCACGCCATCGTACAAACTCGAGCTCGTCCCCCATCTCCATTCCATCACATCGACCAATGGGAACGTGCCCCTGGGCGTCACAGTCTTGCACACCCCCGGACACACGCCAGACGAACTGGCATTGTGGGACGCAAACGAAAGCATGCTGTACGTTGGTGACACCCTCTACGAAGACGAGCCGATCATATTCCCCGAAGAGGGGTCGATCCCGGCATGGTTTTCGACAGTCGATGATTTGCTGTCGTTCGTTCGTAGTCAGCCCAACGCCAGCCAGGTGAAGATAAACTGTGGGCACGCCACGGCAATGAGACCAGCCATCGACGTCCTCGAGGCCACAAAGAGGTTCATGAATGACGTCGTTTCTGGGAAAGAACCGTTGAGGGAGAGGTACCAATTATCGAGTGTTTGGATGGTCGAGTATAAACAAGCGAGCGGTCGGTTTTTTCTGAGGTGTCCAGAGAGGCTAGTTGTGGAAGCGAGAAATGCCGGTTCAATCTAGTACACATCGTACAACAACTCATGACTTACCATGTCGGGTACAAAATCCAGGATGGATTATCGCTTTTTGAGCATATCCTGCTCAAGCTGGGCGAGGAATGCATCGGCGTCGGAATAGCCACCCTTCGTAGAGCGCGTATCCAGAGCTTTGGGTGTACGCGACGTGGGTGCAACAGCCTTTTTCTCTAGCGCGGCAAACGGATCACTTGCCGCGAGCGTCGTCGAGGGTGCGGCCGAATTCGACACTGGTTCCTGCACACCATTCCCATCCCCTTCCTGAACGCCCGTTGCCTTTCTGCGCTTCGCCTCCAACAAGGCCCGTCGTTCCTCGATCTCTCGCTTGCGTTTCTCCACCGCTCGACTCGTGGACGGGCCGCTCTCTGGGCGCATACCCTCCACGCCAGGTTCTATATCTACCGCGCTGAGATCCTCTCGTGTCTTCTTGGTCTCCTCGCGTGCCGCACGCAGCTCCTCCATTTGCTTCTGCCTTGTTTCTTCATCGCCGGAGAATTGGTAGAACGCCGCGCCTTTTGCGCGGACTTCCTTTGTCGCGTCGTAGTGCGCGGCAAGAGGGTTGTCTTCCTCTTCCAGCTCGTCTTGCACGGCCTTGATGCGCTCAGCAGAAGGCTCGTATACGGGGAAGAAATTGACAGGATTGTCTGAAAGGGGGGTCAGTAACGCGGATAGCTTTATATCTGCGCATATACGCACGAATGACATCTCTGAGATACACATGACGTATGTGAGATCCAATCCACGAAAGAAAACCCAAACGACGCACGCTTCGTCGACTTCTTCCTCGTCTCGTGATGTCGGCAACAAATGGCGTGGTACCTCTGATCGCCTGCCGGTTCGTATCCGCCCAAACTCGTCTTCGTATTCAACGATAGGATCGTTCTGCATCTCGGTTGAGCGCTCGCACGTAAAATAAGAGAAAACGAAACCCACCTCTTCCTCGTCCGGCTTCGTAGGGACAGCCAACGACTCGTCCACATCATCGCTATCCGACTCGTAATGATCGACCGTCTTCGAATCAAACTACGCCCTCATCAGAAACCCAGCAAAGAAAGAACAAAAACGATAAGAGAAACACGCACGTCCACCAAAAGCGCCTCGTACTGCCGCTCGCTCAGCCCACCCGACTTGCCCCTCATCAATTTCTCATACACCTTGGCCTTGCGCTCCAGCGCCGCACGCGCGGACTCGACCGTCACCTTGCTTACTTCCTCGAGCTCGACGTCGCGCGCCGCTCGACCGTGCACGCCCTTGTTCGATCGCGCCCATACGGTGGGTTTCTAGAACGGTGGCGTCAATTCATCAGCAACGTCGAGAGAATATTAGCGGGTAGCACATACCTTGTCTGGTCGTGTTTGCCCTTCGCCTGGGACGTACTTGGGACCGCCCGTCGCTTTTGTCCTCGCGAACTCGTCCGACTTTTTTGCTAACTCGGCTTTGAGATCGAAGAAGGAAGAAACGCTGACTCCCGCAGCCTTTGCCTTGTCGGTTGGGGGCATCCAGGATTCGTTCTGGGTATCTCGAGGCAAAGGACGAACGGAAAGCGCTCGTGTTACCAATGATCACATGACAAATAGCCCCTATGTAACGAAGCATACACATCCGAGTGTAACACATTAAACAAGAGAGAACAAGCGTTATACGACTCTACATTGGCTGCGCAAACCTGCAATAATTTCTGAGAGTCAGTATTGCAAACAGAAGTCCAGACAGCGACGCACGTAGCGTCAATCTGCTTTACTTGCGGGAGAGACAACTTGATCTTCCGTCTGTAGTTCGCGCCTTCTAGTTCTTGACATGGGTTTCCTTCGAGATAGATCGTCTCTAGCGATGTTATATGCTTGAGCTGCGGCTCGAGTGCGTTCAAATCAGGAATCTTGTTATTGTTCAACTAGAAGGCGAGAAAAGTTGAGCCAGACGTGCATTCCCTCCGTGGGATTCAACGTACCCAAAGTTCCTCCAATGATGCTAAATGTGAGATGTTCTCCATCGCAGGGATAAAATTCGTGCCAAGGTCCAAAGTCTTGAGCTTTTTCTAACGGACCTTTGTGACCCGGTCGCGTACCGCACTGGACTCACTCACGTTGCGCTCGAGACCTTCTATTCTTTCCACCCCGTTGTGGCTGAGATACAGCTCTTCAAGATTCTCTAATCCTTCCAAGTTCTCAACCTTGGTGATGCGATTCGACTGGAGGGACAGAATCCTGAGCTTCTTGAGCCTGTCCAAGTTCTACAGCGAAAAGTGGGCATCACGCTCGACAGTCATCAAGGTCGCACATACTTCGAGTTTCGGAAGCTTGTTCTTGCCCAGCCATAGCTCTTCCAGGTTGACGAGCGCGTCCAGCCCCTCTATCCGCTGTAGACAGACGTCGGTCAGGTGCACATCGATCATCACCCCCAACATACCCTAATCCTGTTTCCCCCGAGCTCAAGACTCGTCAACGACACGCATGCCTCAAGACCTGTTATCTTTGATATTCGATTCTGCACAAAATACACCGTCTGGAGCGACCGTAGATGAGCTAGGGCATCTGGTATACTCCGTAGCAAGTTGAACGAGAGATCCAACGTACTGTCAGACCCACGTGTCAGCGTTCCGTCAAGTAGCGCAAAGAACGATACCTCACATCAACGAAGATAGTCGATCCAGCGCATCGCCGACCGCCTTGATCTTGTTGTCGTACAGATCCAACTCTTCCAGCTTCTGCAACTGACAAAACACCTCTGGGTCAAGAAACGATACCGTGTTTTGGCGGAGACATAGCCGCCGCATGTGTCCAGCGAAGCGTTGTAATCGCAACGGCGCGAGCGAGCCCAAGCGTGCATGCACAAGCTCGAGTTCCTAGGAGCCATACGTTGGCAATCGCGAACACGGAAGACGACGATAAATCACGCACTTCTGCGTCGTCCGGAAAGTCATCGAGTGGATCTTCCTCGTTCTCCTCTATGTCTTCGTGGGCCGATTCGTACTCGGATCCATCGTCATGGTCTTCTGCGGGTGGAAGTGCCACCCGTGCAGTCGGACTGGCGGATAAATCAGCTATGAGAGATTTAACGGCGGACGCTCTCCCTACCGCTTTACGACGACGAAATCCTTGTCTTCTGTGCTTGAGCGTGCCTCGGCGTCTGATTCCGACATGACGATACCAGAGAGTATTTGGAATTAGGTAATGGTAGACCCTCAATTCAACTAGTACGCCACACGGCCTGTAGTACGACCACGACGACTCGGTGGGCCCTCGCCTCGTCCGGGGTGGTATTTGAAGCTGTCTGTGCTACTATCGCAGTCTGGCGCTTGGCTTACATCTACGAAACTCACTATCGAGCAGCACGAACAGGGATCAGGCCATGCTACGGTTGCGGTCAGGTTGCCTATATGGATGCTGTGTATCCGCCGTGGTGCCCACGACGACGCGCGTTGATCCAGGTGGTTAGAGAATACATATAGATACCACTCCGGGTCACAGTATACATAGGCGCAGATATGCATGGTACCTTTGGGTTTACATTCCGTTATTGTTCACCCCTAGTGGACGAAACGGAACCTGTACTATGGATGTGTGCCTCGACCCACAGATATCAGAAACCAGTCGGTAGATAACTTGCATAGGCTCTCCAAGACAGGGGCTATTTATCACAGCCACAGTTTGTCCAAATCGACCACATCGACGCAATGGGCTACTAAGCCGTCGTGTGCATTAATATTAATCCAAAGTGGGAATCGTCGGTAACTCTATAGATTCGAACCGTGCGTTCTCTCGTTGATCACGAATCCGTTTTCGTGCATTTAACCTGCCACGATAAAGTCT